>JANJYP010006933.1:0-31212 GCA_024605115.1 Rastrelliger brachysoma | reverse complement strand
ATACTAGGTGAGAGAGAATAAAAAAGAGCAATGTCACTTTTGCACCTCACCTAATGATAGAATAGGGAAAATAAAAACAACAAATAAGCAACAAATGAGCAACTTTACTGTCCGACCACCAGTTTTTAACTCATGGTGCAAACACAAAGAGGATAATAATTAAATTTATAATTAAATTTATTATATAATAATATAATAAAGGAATTATTTATATATAAAATCAAGATCAACTAAATTTTTGTCTTCTGATCCGCAGGAGGTTTCTGTCCTCCCTGAGTCCACCTTAAGAATCTTGATTAAGCATTTGAGAAGTATAGTGCCCCAGTCAAATCCATCCACCAAGGCCCCAGAGCATGACGAGGTGCTCCCCATAGATGTTCTATGGAACATATATGGATCTGATAAGAGCGTACGCCATAACTGCTGACCAGCCGATTTTGCAATGGACAGGGATCCATCAGATAGCCCTCAATCTGGCCTGACCTGTGCCGTTGGAGAGAAAATGCAGATCAAATAAATGTTTGCCTTCTGATCCATGGCAGGTTTCCTCCTGAGTTCACCATATGGNAAATGCAGATCAAATAAATGTTTGCCTTCTGATCCATGGCAGCTTTCTATCCTCCTGAGTTCACCATATGGTCATCTAACATACAATGAAAAAAAGACTTGTTCATTCTCATGAATATAACAAAGGCAACATGCTACTGTACTATAAATCACAGTAAACAATGTGTGTTATAATTACATTTTTTTAAAAACCTTGAGAAAATTGTGTATATTGACTTCTGCCTTTATCAGTGTCAGCTACACTGATGAAGGCCTGAGTGAAAGCAAAGAGATAAGGAAGGCTTACAAAGAGCAGAAACCTAATTGTGGAGGGGAGAGAGGGTTGCAGGACTGAGCTCCTGTGTGGGATGGTTAATTTATAAGACCTGTGACGTGGGTAATGTGACAGGCCGAGTGATGGTAAGGAATAGTTTGAAAGATTCCTTTGTCTCTCAGGTTAGACATCCATTCATGTCATTCAATTCCCTCTTCTATCTTCTTTTTCTCACTCTTTTTTAAGTCTCTCTTCCTTAGTGGACACTCTTGTACTCATTGCAGAAGTAATCAATCTTAATCATGGTGCGAATAGAAATTTGCCTTGGCTCACCCAGCAGCATCTCTGGCCTGGTCGAGTTCTACCCTGTTTACATTTTATCCAGGGAGGTCTTTTACCTCTGAAAAGTAAGTTGGATGAGGGACACCATGTTTTAGAAAATGATACACATTATGATTCTGTCACATTTTATATTTTTATTTTCTATTTAACCTCAATTTTCATTCATAGTAAATCTGACAACAAATGCTCTGTCTCCCTCTCTTCTTTCAATCTCTGGCCCTTAAAGTCAGCCTGTCTTATTCAGTCACCGTTGCCCTTCCTCTCTCTGTCTCTTCCTCTTCCTCCCACCTCTCTATATCTGTACCTCATTGCCAATGCAGGGAGCATAGCTGCAGCCATAGACCTCTGCGTGGAAACACCCAGCAGACAAGAAAAATGACGGCCGGTGCAATCTCATTTTCTGAGGGGCTGCAAGTCAGGCAGGAAATGGCTATTATTCCATCGACACTGTCGGTATTAAGTTATTTCCTTCTCTAAATACGAGAATGTTCATGAATATCTATTGAGTTCCAGGTGCGAGCGCTGGAGGTTTTGTCGCCACACACTCGGATGATTGCAGCCCTATATTCTGCCTGCTGCACCCTCACTTCTGAGATTGAAGTGAAAGACAATGGTAGTTGAAATTGGCTAATAAATCCAGAGGAGGCAAAGGGCTGTTTGAGCAATACTGCCAGCTCATGCATGCTTTTTAGGAAGAATAAAACCTACTGGCTTTCCTCAACCGTATGCTTTTCTAAAAGGAGGTGACCTGGCTAAATGGCTAAATCTTCTTTGCCAGGCCCAGGCGTTATTCTTAACAGCTTTGCTTATGTTGGTAGGAAATACAATCAGCTGTGCAGTCTAAGGGATGCCAAATCATACACATATATACAGAGCATCTTTATTTCAAAGGAATGCACATTTCGGCCCATCAGTGTGCCACAAACGGTGTGACAGAGTGCAGCATGCAAAGAGAAGAAGCTTATAACCGAACTAAGGGCAATTTGCATTTGTTATGCATGTGGTTCTCTCATTGTGCTGTTGGCTCTGTGCTTTGTTTATCATGAATCAGAGCCATATAGCTGCCAGTCATGAGGAAAGCAGAAAGGTGAAAGCTGGAGGAGGACATAGAGAAGGAGCGCAGGAGAGCAAAGAGCCGTGGAAAGCTGTAGGATGATGACCAGCAGCCAATTTAGAATTTGAGTGACCAGTTACCTCCCACTGCACAGTGACACAGAAGGCAGCCAGCAGAAAAAGAGAGTGCCGCGGCTCTCTGGTTACATGTGTCCAGTCAGAGGCAGTCCATCGTGAAGAAGAGATGGCGGCAGAATTGATTGAAGGTGGTGGACCATAAATGAAGGTAGTGATTTCAGGGTCAGAGTCACAGGATGAGGTCTTGAAATAAATTGAAATAAACATATCAATACATCAAGTATATTACACCCTGAGCACACACATACACTTTCACAGATATATTATAAACCTTTTTTAGCCTAATAGATGGTTGATTAATGCACACATAATGGCTTTCATAGATAACTGGATGAAATAAGCAAAACTTGGCAGTCATTTCTCATTATGATTGTTTTAAAGATCTGTTTTTTGAGGAATATTTCATGCTTGCTAATTCAGGTGAACTGGGGATTACTGACTTTAATGAGCTCTTGACAATAAATGTTGTAACACATGGCACTTTTCCAGTTCATCATTATTTTCTATTTCAAAGCTGTTTATTACTATTTCAAATTAATTTATATTATTTTGTCATTTATTCTGTGCAGTCCTTAGTAATGATTCTAAAATTAGTTTTTAAAACACAATGCAGAACTCAGGTGTGAATGATACCAGTCCACATTTTTGAAATTTGAAAATCCATCTCATCTGCATAATAAAAGAGTAAAGAGAGCACTATAAAGTGAGCACTCAGGAAAGGTTAAAGCACTTCCAATTTATGGGTCAGAGGGAGACGCTTTAACTGGAAGAGGGGGAGAAATTACTTGGCTGGGAGACCAACAGAATTTCAGTGTAAAGACATGGCAGCCAATTAAGAGAAAGGTCAGACCATAAAAGAAGAAGCAGCACAGGAAAGGCTTTGCACACAAGGCAATGGTGTCCCCTCCTTTTCAACTATCTCCCCCTCAACAATCTATCTGCTGCTCACAAAATGTCTTTATGTCTTTTATAATGACAATTTGTTTTATGAACCACGTTTCATAGATGATTATTCAGACGAATAAAAGTTTATGCTTAGCTGCAGGGAAATTGGCAGCCTGGTTGTGTTCAGACATTACTGTATATTGAATTAAGCAGAAAACTTTCTGAAAAAAGAATTAAATCAACATGCTGTACACAAGAGAAGAATGATCAAAGCTACTAAACTAAACCAACATGGCTACTGATCTACAGAATGATCACCTTTCCTCAAGATATACACATGGGTGTAACAATTTTGCCTCATCTAAAATCAATGTAACCTTTCTTTTTTCAGTCCAATAAAACACAGACTATCTCTCTTTTGTTGGAATACCTTCTTTTATTGCATAAGTACTTCAAATATTCTCACCAGAGGTCTTCTATGCCACATGACCTCACTCAAAAATCAAAAGCGAATGGAAATTCATAAAAATGAAAGAAAAAAAAATTCACCACATGACCACATGATCATATAATGGCTATTTTCTGCTGACATCTCTGGTGACAAGCATTTAGGGCTGTCTTTGAACTGCACAGCCTTCAGATCAGATTGGCTTGTTTTTCACTCAAATGCTAACTCATGCTTTTTCCACATATGTATCACTCGTATTTGTTTTGCAGCATATTTTTTTTCTTGAGATAAACTGACTGACAGCGCAAAGGCCTTAATGAACTCAGTTTTAGCAATTATAAAATTGCAAAATAATTGCACCATTATTTTGTCAAGAATGTAAATCTACAGTATATTAAAACGCATTCCCAGTAATAATTAATGTTTGTCTCTGAAATCACAATCACATCCACACACCAAACTGCAGCGTGTGGACTTTTATCTTAAGTTTTGTTCAAGAATCCATCATTTTGCACACGTAAATGTATGTGCTCCAGACATATTTTAAAATTGTTCTGTGGTTGCAAGTTTCATCATGTTTCCATCCATTATGATTTTAAAATTCATTTTAAGAAGATAATTTTAATCAAAATCGGACTTACCGTGACATCAGCATTATTCATCTCCAGGTCAGCGAATCACATGACGCCTCTGGCTGAGAGTAATCCAGTAACTGAGTATGGTGCTCACTGACCCAGAAATGAACAATGCTGACGTCGCGTCAGTTAAAATGATCTTTTTAAAGCAAATTTTAAAATTGATGAAACGTGATAAAACTTGCAACCACAGAACCATTTTAACTTGCACTCGAACCACAGAAGCCAGTAGGTTTTTATTATGCCAGAATGATAATGTTTTTCATTTAGTGCTAATGAACAAAGCCTGAATTAAATGGCTCAATAATAATTGCAACAGTGTTAGATACCTGTAGTTTCTTTCTCACAAATCTGTCGCAGTAGTCCCCAAGCCACCAGAAAATAAGTACATACATACACACGATGTGGAGATGATTTAAGATGTTGAACTGACTAGAGTTAAATGTCACTGAAATTCTGTCACAAATACAACAGAAATGGCCTGCGAACCATAAAAATGGTTTATTCCTTGTTGTTCTCACTGTCTGTCTCACAGTGATCAATGTGTTCATGTATACATGCATGTATTTATATGTCTGTGTATATTTCTTATGTCATCACCATATTAGAAAACAGACCTCCTCTTCCTCATGGATCTTCATACTGGCCATCTCAGCTTCATGAATCAGTTCAAAATTCTTGCCCAGCAGGAAGTGAAATCATCATGGCTGTGAAGCAGCCTCATTTTGATAGGCTTCTGATTCCTCCTTCCTACTCCTCTGGACACAGTCTTCGCCTTCACCTTAGGACTAGTCAACCGTGACCACCGTTCCTTGCCTCATTTGCCAAATATAGTTTCTGCTTTGTCCAAGTGATGGCAGGTGGGGGTGGAATAGTTGTCAGGTCCAGCTATTTCCAGATAGGAAAGAGCATACAGAGGAAATACTACCACAGAGAGCATATGCATGTAAATGGATGGAGAGTCTTAGCGTCCTAGATTACATTTGCCAAGGTAATGAGACAGAACAAAAGCTGTCTAATATCAAGCTGTTCAAATGTATTCTTCATGTACTTAACGGTGCTTTTTGCAGATGTTCTCGCCCAGAGGCTGAGAAGTGAGAGTGATTATATTTTTTCCCTTGCTAGAAACTTGTGCAAATGTGAAATTTGTGGAGTTGTTGTCATCAAGTAAAATAGTAAAATAGTGCAAACTGCACATAAAACTGAACATAATTTATTTTGCGAAATGACTTATTATTGCTTGAAAAATACTTTTGCACAAAAAAGTTTAAGACATCAAATATGTTGTGATTTTTTTTTCACAATATGTGGTACACATTTTTGAAAGAAGCTATTTTTGTTTGGTGAGAAAAAAAATTCTAAAAAGTAATTTTAAAAACAATTACAGTTTCATTTTGAGTGACATCAGTACATGAGAACAGTGACACCTTGCCCTGTCCTCGCTTTACACCCCTTTCTGAGCAGCTGGCCAGGCACATGGGCATGGGAGCGTGGCATGAGGAATGACATGTGTAATGTGAAGTGGCATGACAATTAGGGTGCTTATGTGGTACTGGAGGTGGGCTGGGTGCAGAAGGGCAGCCAGAATCCCTGCTTTACAAAAAATTGGCATGATGGGTTCCATAGGTAGATTACATTTTTACATTAAAAACGATCAAATGCATTTTTTTTCATTTAGAAATTATACCTGCTCATCTTATAATGTCTGCAGTTTTACATTTTATAGTTTAAAACTGACCTCTTTCTGTATGCCTGCTCTTTTTATATAGGATAAACAACACTTCAGTTGAGTTTAAAGAAGCAAATGTAAATTTGAACTTTAAAACCAGTCAGAAATAGATTAAATAGATAAAAATGATTTGAAACATCTCACATGATCCACAAAATTAGTTCATAGGAAAGAATCTGGACATCAGGGACTGAATACAGTTCACAGCCTCATCATACTGAGGCCCACTGCCAATCACATTCATAGGGACTAGCAACTGCCAAAATGACGAAGCTATGATGACTTATGAGAATGATGAAGAGAGGAAAATGGAGGCCATAAAAAGGTTAGAAATAGCTGAGACTGAAGAATCTAAGCATACATTTTTGGTCTTCAAAGGATAACAGCTCATGGTGACTCTTTGACCTCAGCAAACGGTTCCTTTTCTCTACTCCAAATCTTGGAAAGTGCAGAATCCAGACACCAGACACTACTCTCTGCTCTGTCTCCATGGAGCTACTTCACTGTCAGCCAGAGCTGATGGGAGAACAACTGGCACTGTCCTGTGTGGTGTCTGTTCACTTCATTCAGTTGCAGTCACCTGAGGTATGTTTGTCTTTTGTTGTCTTGCATTTCTGCTACGAGCTGAGACTAGTCAAATAGTGAAATGAAAATTACTAATACTAAAATACTAATAGTAAAATAAAAAAAACTGTTTCACTATAGTATTGTTTGTCATTGCTTAAAGTCTTTACATGAGTTTTTGACTTATGAGCGACCCTCCCCTCTTAAACCTAAATATACAAAAACATCCCCTCTCCCCACCCAAATACCCCTCCTCTCTATACACATGAGGACAAACACACGTGCATATCTACATCTCATAGACATCATTAGATATATGCAAGATTAAATGACATAATGAATAAATAAAATACAACACATAATGATACTATAACAACTATAGGGATTTTTTGAATTTTGATTTAAATGTATAGAAGAATTACAATGCTGCTGAATAAAATATCATTTCAGTATGTGGATTATATGGATACTCTTGTTTTAAACCATTTGAATTTACAAGGTAAGGTACAAGGCAAAACTGAACAAACTGAAAGTGAGCCATGTATAAAATCAGTATGGAAAAAAGCTAAATTCAAGCACAAATGTGTGTCACACAAGTTGAATGCCGCAATCGTTATTTGTAATGTGTTCACAAACACAGCAGCATACTCATCACGGGCATGTACATACAGAAGTGAAGGTGCTCTTCTGCTGGCACTTTATAGCAGTTGTCAGTGTTGGTGCTGTACAGTATGGGGGCCATGCTGTTCTTTAGACAGCAGAGCAGAATGGGAGGCTACGGTACAGAGGCCTCACTCTAGGGGTCTAGGGTTTTGGCAGCAGAATGTGTTTACATTGTAATTAGGACTTAATTGTCCTAATTAGAATCCCCAAACCCTGATTACTCAAAGCCTTGCAACCTGCTGAGCCAAACGACCTGACTCCGCTTCAGTCGTCAACCTAGACACCCTGCATAATGCTTGTTCCAAAAGCATGCTGCAATATTCATACAATTTTCCAAAAGGCTCTGATGACTGTGAAGGGACTACTCAAAACTGCCCAGGGAGCATTGAGAAAAATGGATTTCCTGGAAATGTATTTCTTGCCTAAGGCTGGGAATATGTTAACACAGGAAGTCATATGCACAGGCCTGTATACAGAGGGGAAGCCTTTGTCAAAAACTGCATCCTACAGGAATCAACTATTGATTTTTATTGAGCAGATTTTATTAGATCAGTTTTCATACCATCACATCATATTTTCCTTTCTCTCCCTCAGCCCATTGTCTCCTTTTTTCTTTGTCTGGTTCTCCCAGTTGTGTTCTCCAAAATCAATGTTATAGACATCTGTCCTAGCCTCTTGTTGGGGGGGGGGGGGGCAACAAGTGGAACATAAACAAACCTGTCTCCTCCACACTCTCTACCTGCCCTCGTGGGACTACTGGGCAGAAGGCCCCATCAGCAGTCCATCTGAGCCCTGTAGCCAGCATTGCCAAGTCCAGCTCCCAGTAGAGCACACTGGGCTGACATACCAAGCAGAGTGTGGGGAGACGGGGAGGCTGGCCGGCCGGCTGGCTTTTGCTATTGATGCTGCTGGAGGGAAACGTGGAGCATGTCAAACCAGAGCCAGTCTCTCCTGGGGCTCCACACGGCTGGACGGGTCTGAAGCTCTCAGGCGCAGGGGGCTGAATCGATCCACAGCAAAATCATAAGAGGCCACCACACATCAATGATGGCGAGGAAGGAGCATAGGAGAATGTGTTCAATACCTTTAAACAGTGATTTCTGACATATTATCACTTCATGTCAAGCTTCTTGTCTAATGTTTTTGGCATTATTTCTCCACTTTCTAGATTTGTTTCTCACAGCTTTTGTATTGCAGGATTACTATCTGCTGCTCTTTATAAGCTGCAAGCAATATGTGGATGCCATTTAGACACATTCACATAGACAATAGATGTTCTTGCACAAATTTTACAAACGTTCTTTTCTTTTCAAACTGTGAGCGACAACATCTTTCTCTGCAAAGATCTGCAGAGATGTTTACACATATCTTAAAATAATCATAATTCTAGCCTCAGGTTTGGTGGACAGATTAAAGATATAATTTGACATCTTGGAAAACAGTGTTTTTCACTATCTTGCTGAGATTGATATGAGAAGATGAGATGAAGCTACAGCCAGCAGCAGGTCAGCTTAGTTTAGCATAAAGACTGAAACAGAGGGAAGCAACTAGCCTAGGTCTGTCTGAAATTAATATAATCCAGGTACCAGCACTTCTTTAGTTAAACGGCAGAAGTGTGTAATCATAAATTATGGTTTCATAGGGATTATGATAGTCTCCACCACATGCTAGGCAATCTCATTATGGCAAGTGACAACCCAAGGCAGGAAGTCACTGCTCCTGGCCAAGAAATAGTCCAATAGAAATAGCAATTAAGTATATTTCAATTTATAACCATTGTCAGTGAGATCATATTTTGCACGAAGCAGGTGCTTTAGAAAACATCCTTCATTGTTTCCATTTTACTGTTTCCACATTTCATTTCTTCAACTGGAAAAATGCTATGAACAGAAGAAAAACACAGGGACAGCCTCTCAGTGTGTGATCTGTGCTTAGCCCACACCGCTCGCTCACATCATTTAATGAACCAAGTCCTCTCACTAATGAGGCTAGCAAAGGACTCAGGGGTCAGGTTTTCTCACCCACAAGCACACGCGTGCACACACGCACAGTGAACACACAGTCTTTGTTACCTCTTAAACTCCGTTTTGAAGCTCTCTATGAAAAAAGCTGGGGTAAAATTTAAAGGCTCTTAGTTAATTAGTAAGGACAGGTCAGAGTCTCTTCATTAGACTTAAGTTCATTAACCTTCAACAGCACCAGGATATGGATTGCCTCTTTCATGTCACATCTTTGCTTGGAATGACACCTTCATGACCTTAAAAGATGTCATCTATTTTTGCATGATCACATCTAAAATTGTTTGTCACATTATGATAAATAATGCTGTAGCGTAGCCATGTTTGATCTGTTGTAAAATAAACAAGCATAATAAAGCCTTTCCCAGAAATCCTCATTCATAATTGTAAATACTGTATATGTTGCTTGGCAACCTGTTCAACAACGATGTTGCTGGGGAGAATATTATGAATCTTATTATCTTATAATGAATTATAAATTAACTCATGCTTCATGGCTTGCCTAATAACAGATGTAAACCTTGGCCTCTCTCGGCTTTTTGTCTAAATATCTGATGCTGTGCAGCTTTTCTGAGACAGAGTGGGGAAGTAGATATGGACAACCAATCAGCACTGGAAGAATTCTATCTTAGCATGAGAATATCTTTGTAATTCTGAAAATGAGTTTGAATATAAAGAAAATAAATTTAGCTGTTACCCTAAAATAGACATCCTGGTGGTGAATCTTATGTCTGTAGAAGTGAAGGCATCCTTCACTGGGAGGGATACACAATCACAAGAAAATAATGCACACACACATCACACACACACACACACACACANACACACACACACACACACACACACACACACACACACACACGCACACATGCACACAATCAGATTCTCCATCTCTGCAGGTGCTGTCACAGGCCCACTCTTCAGCCTCCCATCTTTTCCCCAGCTCTCCTCTTCTTCCTTTGTTCCCATACTGCACACAGTCATGTCCAGGTCTCGCCTCTGGGGAGTTCAACCTGGCAGGAGGCTTGTTTTCAGAGCTATGCTCTTTTTTTCTCCTTTCCTCTTCTTCTCCTCTCTCCTTCCTAGGTTTTTCATCTGTACCGGTGCTGGCTAATTACCTGCGTATTCTCCTCCTGCCAACAGCGTGCTGCTGCTGTCGAGCGCCTACCCGCCCAACCACCACCACTTCCTCCCCCACTCTTCTGTTTTCCTCTTCCTCCTCACTAGGAGAGAGTGGAGGAACGAGGTGGAGGGGAGGGCCGGGGTACAGATGTGTATTAATGAAGCAGTGAAGGGCAGGGGGTGACTCATAGAGAGGAGGAGAGAGAGAGAGGGAAAGAGGAGCAAGAGGCTATTTGCATGCAGAGACAACGAGATTCAACACTTCTACAATGCCTTTCTCCCTATCTATCTTTTCTCTCTCACTCTCTATCTTGCTCTTTTCCTCCACTTCCTCCTCCCATCACCCTGCGTTCTCTGACTTTCTAGCTCTCTCACTCCGTCTCTCTCCTCTACCTCCTTGCCTCTCTCCTTTGCTCTCCGGCTTGCTGCCACTGCTGATTTGAATAATTCAGCACAAGCCGGTATTCTCCAGGGCCCCAGGGTCTGTGCGCGGTGGAAGAATGAGAAGGAGAGAGATAGGGAAAGAGAGGGAGAGAAGAGAGGGATGGGGAAGNTGTGTGTGTGTGTGTGTGTGTGTGTGTGTGTGTGTGTGTGTGTGTGTGTGTGTGTGTGCGCGCGCAATTTTGTTAAATCACTGGGACCTTTTCCAGTATAAACATCAACCTTGCCAGGACCAGTAGACCTCATGGGGCCCAAACTTGGTCCTAATGAGGCAAAATGTCATTTCAGAGGTCCCGGTAAGGTGTGAATTAAGGATAGGTTAAGTTTAGGGTTAGATGTGAATTGGTTATGATTAAGGTTAGCGCTTGGGTTCCACGATAAAGTCAATGCAATGTCCTAACAAGAATAGCTAAACAAACTNGTGTGTGTGTGTGTGTGTGTGTGTGTGTGTGTGTGTGTGTGTGTGTGTGTGTGTGTGTGTGTGTGTGTGTGTGTGTAAACGAGAGGAGGAGGCGGGAGGTCTATCCTGCCTACCTTCACCTAGCTGTGGTGTAAATCAGCACTAATGAGGTAGAGGAGGAATACCTACGTCTCGTAACAGACTGCAGAGGCCTTCACCGTGCAATCACACTAATGCACACAGGTAAGACAGACACACATTTAGTAGTCTACATGCATACAACACCTCCATAACCTTCACTGCTCTGCTGTGTTTCGGTTATTGACTTGTTGCTAACCCTCACTCCCATGTGTGTTCAACCCGGTGCATGTTCAATGTCATCCTGCAGCTGGAGGAATATTGGCAAAGAGAGCAATGGTCTCACCAAACACTGAAAAAACAATCAGGGTAACTGATCAATAGCATCACTGTTAAGGTCACCATAAGTAATCTGCAAACACTTAAAATGTTTATATTATTTGCATTGATCACAATGAATTAATTGGGTAAGTCAAATCATAAAATCAAGATGACACCCATTAGTATTACAGAATAATAGAAATGATCTCAGAAAAATGTTTGAAATATTGTTAATTCAAAAGAACATTTTTAATTCTACAAAATTAAAACTGTACAAAGACAATATCTGTAATGCAAGAGTCATCTAAAAGCTATCCAATTGTTTGCAGGGAATCTGTGTCTCCAGTCTGGAGATTTTCTGATGTAATACTTTTGCCATATGTTGTGACCATTTGTATTTTCTGCAGCTGTGTGAAGACGAGTAAACATTGCGTGTTTAACATAGTACATAAGAGGTTTTTCTACATATCACAGGCCTTCATTTTACTTTTCCATCCTTCCCAGAAATATATCATTGGCTTCAGATTTAACCCTGCATGACTGGAGGCCAAACCCAAACTGCTGAGCACACAAGACACAACAGATGCTTCCTCATTCTGTCTCGTTACTTCTCTGTGACTTTTTGCACTTTCCTTTGCAGTTGAATCTCCTTGATCTTCACCTCACATCTTACCTCCTGTCACCATAACCCCTTCTCACTCTGCCTTCCCTCTTACCATCCACCTATGGACTCACAAAGGGTGGGGGTGAAAATTGTCCCTTCTATGGGAACTTCCCCCAGACAGCAACACACAAAGACTGGACTTCAGATCAGCTGAATGTGACAAAGCTCCAGAGACTGTAGTCTACACTGCAGTGTCTTCACACCCTGCTGGTGATTTGTTCCCATAAGAAAATATGTCAGTAATAGCTACACCTTCATGAATATGGACCGATGTGGAAGCTTTGTACTGTCTACATAGTGACTTCAGTCAAGTACCTCTCTCTTAGGAGATGACATACTAGCCCGTCAGATTTAGTTTCTCAAAAAAAGAGAGAGAGAGAGAGAAACATATGATGTCTAGACATCAAAAGAATGACGCAAATGTTGTGAAAGGGCTTTCTTTTGTAAGTCTTGTGAACTCGCTGTCAGGCATGGGTAAAATGTGCATTTTAAAACATTTGGGAGTGTAGATTCAAAACTAAGTATTGCACATTATTTCTATCAGCATAGCTTTGGTTCTATATTTGGCTCTGGTGGGTGAAGAACTCAATAAAATACAATGAGTATGGGGGAGGCATGATGTCGATTTTTTTATATAGAGGACTTGATTCCCTGGGTACATTTTACAACTGTAATAATCTAATCTGGAGAACATTTATTGGGTTGTTTATCTGAAATAACAAGCTAACAACGTGTTAGATAGGCTCAATTAACCAGAAAATCACAAACCCAGTGTAATGTCTGTGCCTTCTCTTTATTTTCTTTTTTCTCAATTTCTGCTCTTCTGTTTGCTATTCACCACCCCCATCTAGTTAAAAAGTCTACACCATGAGGTATTTTTTAGCCCAGCTGTCAGGAAAGGGGAAGACTTTACCTCACATTATCAAGCCTCAAATAATGAATGAACCCACATGAGAATAATGGTCAAATAATCAGCTTCAGGAATTTGCTCAATGAATCAAGCTCTACCCCAGGAATAATTTTACTCAATGAGAGGAAAGACCAGAGAGTAAGTGTTCAGTGTTTGCACTCTGGGCCCTCTCACTTTGTCTGCGGTCCCTCATCACTTGCCTTGCCAAAAGCATTGACTGAAGGAGGGTGGAATTCCTCCAGGCAAACTGCAAATTTGAGAGAAATGAGTGAGTGAAATAAAAGGGGAAGGAGAATGCAGGAACTGTAATAAATGTGAATTGTATTATAGCTTGCTTGATAATCCTAGATTAGCTGGTATCTCATGTAGGCTGTGTGGTCAGCATTATAAATTCAGTTATTGCCCATTCCTGAGTTATACAGATGAAAGAAAGAAAGAAAGAAAGAAAGAAAGGAAGAGATTCAACATCTGTTATGCAGCTGGGAGGAATTTTTAGGGACGCCAGGAGAAAAAGGAATTAAATACAAGAAGGAGGAGGGACGCTCCGTGAAAGCTGGGAGAGAAGAGAAACATGGGATCCAAAATGGCTGGACTGGATTAAAATGGCAGGAGTGAAGGAACACCTTTCTGTTTACTCAGTGTCTTTAGCCTGTGTGTCATACAGGACACTTTGAGCTCTTTTCCACAAATAACTTTGGTCAACATGCAACTCTAGCTATAAACTACACAACAAGACTTGCATGCTGACCTTTCTGGTAAAAACCTTGTTTTACCATTTGCACCGTATGTAAAGTTTGACCTAATAAGTGGTAAATTTGCAGCACGTCAGGGTTGATGTAACAGCAATCAGCAGTTGCTGAATGCAAATTCAAAGTCCTCATCCTCTCCATGATAACAGCTTCTCAACAGCTGTAAAGTAGCAATGAAAATGGGACCACACACACATGCACGCACACACACACACACATACACACACACACACACACACACACACACACACACACACACACACACACACACACACACACACACACACACTGATATGCATACACACACTCTGCAGCAGTGTGGGCTCCCAACACTAAGCTTGGCCAAGCTGCGTCACTCCTACAGGCCCTGACAGTAATCAAGAGGAGAAGTGAGTGCTGAGGAAGTGTCAACAGAAACAAACCCTGTGCTTCGTTTAGGCCAGATTGAACTGATAGCTCATTGCCAGTGACATAATTTAGATGAATGGTGGGTGCAATCCATCAGAAGGGTATCGCTAGTGTGAGTGTGAGCACAGGGAAGAGGAGGGGTACGATACTTTCTGTGCCTGGCTGCCAGTGGGGATCCCATTACCCTACACCTGTTAACAACACCAATCCCCTTGTATAAACAGTAAAGTGATCCTTTTATCGAAGGCAAAGGGACGAAAAGAGACAGATGGAGAAAACAAGACAGAAAGAGAATGTGGAGAATGTGAGAGGAGAGAGCTGAGAGGGGAGATGAAGCAGAGGAATAAAGAAATGTTTTCTTGTTTGGTTTTAGAGAGACTAGCACCTCTGGACATGATGGATGAACCCAGGGTCTGGAGAGACAAGTCATGGACAGATGGCTCAGATACAAGCTCCAATCACGCTACAGCTGCTTCCAGACTAAAGCAAGAGGGACATCTAGTGGTAGACAGTGTAACTCCACCATATCACTTTTTAGTTGAACTGGTGGCAATGTAATCCAAAAATGTCAAGCAAATGTTTTGTATGTCAAGTTTTAAACAGCATAATGTAATCTTTAAATAATATTTATTTAGCTGAAATATGCAATGGAATTAATATTTAAAACATCAATTAGAGCATCCAGATAAGAAAACAACAAATAGAAAAAATGACAAATGTACAGTGAATTCATAATTTTTAAAACAAATGTTACAATGAAAAAAACAACAGCAAATGAATATGTATAAGACATTAACAGGCTGTGTTACAATAATCTAAAACAGAAATCTGATTTATGTAATTCCTTATCTGTAGGCTTTGGCTGACATTGCCTATATCTCATGTTTAGCTGACTGAGGAAGTGCTATTGGACGCGTACACTGTGTATAATTTTCTTTGGCTAAGGCACTTGTGACTGATTATTCACAGCAATGTGTTAACACTTATAATTAGAGTTAGCCAAATATGCTCTATGTGATCGTTGTGCATCAGGCCTTATTTGTTGGACTCAGTCCTCATTTTTATGGCTGCAAGAGAAGGATGTATACCAAAGACATAGAGAACTAAGGAAACACATGTTTTTGTACATGTTAATTTCACTAAAGAAATAATGCTGAAGAGATGCTTATGGTCATTTGACACTCCTTTTATACTTATATGAACAGCCTCAGTAATTATATTTAATTATTTTGAAATTGTTCAAAATGACACATTGGTTACTGTGGCACTGGCCCACCCTATTCCTCATGATAGCTTATCTGCATATCCTCTCACGTCTGGGCAACAAAGATGACCACTCAGCCGTTAATCATATTGTTATTCAGGGGGATATAGAGGAAAGTGTTATAGCAAGAAAGGGGCCATTATCTACCCCTGAAAGGGTATTTTTATGTAGTTTCTCTGGAGGGGTGAGCATCCCCTAAATGAAAAAAAACTGGAAGGAACAACTACTGGGTAAAGGCAATTGTGCCAAGCAGTAAGCTAATTGCCCTTTTAAGACAGTGAAAATAATAGGCCAAAAAATCAAAAGCCTTACCAAATCTGGCTAAATTACCCTCCCATAGCAGGAAAGAGGGTTTATATTCATCCCTGAACAATAATAAGAGTTGGAAAAACACTGAGCAGTGACCTGGCAGGTTTGAAGGTAACCATTAACAGTTTGATAGCTTTAGGAGCAGTCAGTATCTGCATGCTTTTGTCATTATTGCTCAGATTTCAGTGTCAGTGTGATTTATTTTGGAGGAGGCAAATAAGGCTGTTTTTGAAGGGAGCGCTTGTTTTCCAGCTATTTCTTTTCAGCTACAGTTTTACAACACTTTCTACTGACTTAACACCAAGGAGGTGAGTTGTGACAGCACATCAAGGCTATGGAAGTGAGGTGTGGACAGACATATTTCCTCTGCTCTTGAGAAATGGTTGCTATGGCTTTTCATCTGTCAAACTCATCCTATTGTGAGGGATCTATTCCATATTTTGGCTAATTCTACTATTGTTTTGGAATAGATTTTGGTAGTACAAAGCTTAGTCAGATTGTGTTACAAAGGCTAAACATACATCTGGGAATAGAAATATCTAGAATAGTAACAATATAAAACCTGTCTTGGGAGTTATGAGTTATGTAGTTTATTGAAGTTTTAAATAGCAAATATAGTTAAAAGGTAAATATTTCCTTTCTGTAAGTGAGAGCAGAGTAAAAGCTAGTTTGACATTTTGTGAAATATTCTTATTCCTTTTCACTTATTCACTGTGTCCAGAGGTTAAAGGAAATCTAGAGCTTGTAAACATATTATATTTTGTTTATTTAATGCACATGAAAACAAGCTGTAAAAGTGATGTGGACTCACTGTTTGACAAAAGGATTCCTGTTTATTTATGGACTTAACATGTTAATTGCTATTAGTTATCTTTACAGTTGCTGATGAGCTGATTGTTTAACCCTTTAGCTGATTTTTTAACCCTTAGTTAAGCAGCTGCTCTAGAGTCATTTACCAAGCAAGAAAGCAAACATGTCCTAAAATATCTTGTGTCTTTTTAAGTGTCTTTAACGGACACTGAGTGACAACAATTCCCTAAGAAAAATGATCTCAAACTAATTATAACTGTAGAGAAATCATACATTTTGTATTTAATGATGTGGTGCTTGCACTGAGTAAAAGCCTATTACTGTTGAATACAAACCTGTGATAGCTATGAACCTATGTAACATACAACCCATTCAGGAACTTTTGAGTTTCTAAATTAATAATTTCATATTTCCACAATACTCATGCTGATTCCTTGCATTTCCATCTCATCACAATATCGTTTATCAATGAGTGTGTGTAAATTGCAGTGTATGGGAGCACAAGCGCTGCAGCCCATGTAACAGCATTCATCCTCAGAGAGTCCAAGTTTCCCCTCCTCCCTTCCTCCCCTCTCTCTCTCCCTCTTTTCGCTCTCATATTGTGTCTCTAACGAGTCACGTCCATCTAGCAATTATTATAAAATTAAAGCTATTTTCCATGGCCGATGTTTGCCCCGGTAATAACCACACCAAGATAGGCTTCATTCATTTAGCATTTTAGTTCAGCTCAATTCCTGTCGCATTAGCAAGAGGAGCAAAATCAGAGTGTCACTCAGATATTCTGCTTAATGGTTTGGCGATGGCCTGCTCTTTTTTTTCTCCTTTTCCTCTCGCGATCCTCCTAACCCTATCTCCCTGCCAATTACGCTGTTTAATCTATATGTAGATAATGGTGTCCAGGACCTCCCTGTTGAAATGTCAGGTGTGAAGAGGTTATTAGCTAACTTTTAATTACTGTCCATCATTCACCAGCCAACAGGACAGATTGGTCCTCTCTGACTGTCCGCTTATCTAGACTCTGAATGTTGGCTGCAGGCAGGGAAAAGAAAGACATTTAGGAAGCGCCAGGTCTCTGACTTAATATCACCATTTTCACACTATTAACAAGACTTAGTGTGTGGAAGAAAGAGACGACAGACAGGAGGAAATGGTGTGACCAAGTAGATCATGTGTCAAATTGTTTAATGGAAGGAGATCGTGTGTCCAATAGTTTAATGAAAGATGATTTAAAAGTTTTGAAGCAGAAAAAGGACATGACGCAAGAATCAGTGGTGAGGAAAGTAGTAGGCATAACACTGCAAAAAAGCTCTGCTGCAAGTATGCAAGTAATTTTGCATCAACATGAGGGCGAACAAGGTTTCCATGCCTTCAAATTTTCCAAAATACTTGAACCACATTATGTTTTGTGGTTGTGCAGACATTGAGTCATGTCAGTCCTTGGATGTTTTGTTGCTCTGAAGAACCTGCAGTGTGTTTAAGACAGAGATTGCCCTGTTCAGTGAGATCAGCTAGATTTTTCCTCTTCTTCAAATGTTTTAAAAGTCTGCAAGCCATTTTCGTGAACTCCGCCTGCCCTTGTGTTAAAGCCACTATTGTACATTTAAAGACCTGCAACCCCTGACCCAAATTCTGCCGCTCTGCACTTTCATTCCTTCTCTCCAATACTTGTGTTGGGGCCCAAAATAATATGAGTGCAGGCCACAAACTCTGAAGTCTGTCTGTATCTGCCTTGTGATAGAAAACCAGACATATGCAATTATTGAAAATAAGGAAAACACAGATTACAGTAAACATTTTGTTTGGTTGTAAATTTGGAAAGAAAGAAAGAAAGAAAGAAAGAAAGAAAGAAAGAAAGAAAGAAAGAAAGAAAGAAAGAAAGAAAGAAAGAAAGAAAGAAAGAAAGAAAGCACAAAATGAAATGTTTCTTAAATCCTACTGGTCTGAGCATTACACATGTTCCTTAAAAAGACTTAATTAAGCATGTTTTTTGTTGTTTTTTTTGTTTTTTTTACTGGAGGGAGTTATCATGCCTGTAGTATAGACATTTGATGAGGAAGTTTTTGTATGATTGTTCTAAGCATGGTGTACTCCATCTCTCCTTATCTGTCTAAACAGTGGATAAAATTAGAATAGTGGATTCCATTGTCACCACTAAATTACACTGGTGTACTGCAAACAGTACACACTGTTTAAGACTGTAAACTACAGTGCATTTGGCAACACTGAATATACTGGTGCAGCAGGTCTGCATAAGACTAAAAATAGAAAACCTCAAGAATATTATAACCAGTCTCTCACATCTTCATTTGAACTNACACACACACACACACACACACACACACACACACACACACACACACACACACACACACACACACACACACACACATACCTGCAGGGAGAGCAATCTCTGTTCAGCCCTTGAACTGTCTTTGAGCGGATTTACTATTTTAAACTCTGCAGGGCCGAGCACTGCTGATTACAGCGCCACTGAGAGAAATACTTCCCAAGCTTACTTTTCTTCTTCTCCCTCACCATCTTTTACAGCTTACAGACAAATTCCATTGGAGGCAGTGAGCTGTTATTCCAGCAGACATCCTCCCTGTGATGGAAGCTCTGGTTACAGAGAACTGCTTCTGGATCACACACATACACATATACACACACAGACATGCACTGTGCACAGACATTCCTCATTTTACTCAAGGAAAGAGTCAGACGGAAATAGATAATTGGTAAAATCTCAGAAATTCTGAAACGATGAGATAATTGTGGAATTACTCCTTGTCAGCCCACACTGTTACCATACGGCTCTTTCTCTCTGAGCCACAAATGCTTCTGTGGCATCCCAGTCCCTGTAAAGTCACGTATTAGTGTGTTTTCAAAGACTGGCAAAACTAACCATTCACCAGAGAACATCATTAAGCCGATTAATGTTTTTTATCCCAACATACCTGCCTTTGAACTGGAGTTTGTGTGATATTTAAGACTTTAAGTGGAGGGGGCTTGTGTGTGTTAAGACTCTGCTTTCTGAGCTCTGCGGTGAATTACAGATGACCCATGAAGACCCCAGACCCTGCTGCTCCTACCTATGGAAACCGCCATCATCTGGATCACATCGGGCTCAAATGGGGGGTAGAGTGCCTTCAGTCTGACACAAGCAAAGAGGATGCTGGAATGAAGGTCTAGTGAGGTGTGTGTGTAGGTGTAGGGTATACATATAAATCTGTATTACAATTTTGGAGTTTACTTCAGTCAAACAGTACTGTTTACAATAAATAAGTTAATGGAAGCAGTTGTCAAGGCTGTCAGTGTTGGGGACCTCACTCTTTCAGTATGCACAGCTCACACCCTTCTCAATTTCCACCATTAGGAGAAGAAGGAAAATTTGATTTGTACATCTCCCTAAAACCATATATTTCTTTTTGAGTATGCACTGACTACAAAAGGCAAAGCAGTCTGATAGTATGTAAGCCTACATTAAACATCTGTTATACATACATATCAGAGAAAAATCTACCACAAAGAAACATATATTACTTCAGTTCATCATACAAATTCATAACTCTGTGCATCTCTTTGGTGCCATAAATTCAGTTTTAAGGTGAAAAACTATGATTTTTAATTTACTGGCTGCTTTAAAGTTTAGACTGTGCATATTTTACAGAAAACAGAACATCCTTGTTGTTGGTAAAACAGTATCCGCTGCACCAAAAGCCATCTAATCCTCTAACCTGATAAGTTGCTGCCCCCTGCTGTCATATTGCAGCCATGAAAATATGACGAGATGAAATGATGGTCGTTTGCCAAATAAATATGAATAGATCTTGAGCATGTAAACTGCTTTTAAAGTACATAGAAAGACATTGTAGAACATCTTGCTTGCCAGACAAGTACACTGTGCTTTTAAATTACATTTTATGATATTATGGTAATCATGTGGCTGAATATTTCTCTGTTCCATGAAAAAAGGAAGAATGTCTCAATTTAACATGAATGGGTTAATAAAATGATTTGATCTCTAAAACTGACAGTATTGTTCTACTGGAAGCTTTTAATTGAGGTGGTGGTAGTGTGCGTGCGTGCATACATCTTTGTTGGAACATATTAGTGCTTTAGACTTTTTAGAATAAGGATATTTTATAATTGTGTTTAGGTCCAGTTAAAGGTTAGGAATTCAGTTGTGATGGTTAAGAGTGCATTTTGTGAATATGTGTCCTCACAAGGATAGCAGTAAAAACATTCTTCTGTGTGTTGAGATTTTTTTTTTTGGTCATAGGTGTTGTAAACAGATACTGCACAACTCTGCATTTTTTGAACATGCAGTGATGGTAATCATGCGTCAGTATGATTATAGCAATCGAGAGACCGAAGATGTCATTTACGATAATGCAGCTCCTGGAGTTAGCACTTAATATGACCGTGAGAATAAAAGACCTTGTAATTTCCTAAATGGGTGCAGTAAGCATGTTCATGAGCTGGACTCTACCTTTTGTTGTTGCTCAAGACAAATTGAATGCTTGCCTGCATGAGGGCCGCTGTGTTAGACCCACCTGCTTGCAATCTTTTGTGTGTGATTAATTGAGACAAGAGACAATGCAATAAAAGATGTTTATGCAGGAAGATATTACATAGCAGGTGATTAGCAAAAGTATAAGACATCAGAATCAGGTACAAAAATACAGCTGTGTAATTTAAAGTCCCCCTCCAGTCAAAAATGTGTTTTTGCTCGTTGTTACTTCACTGTTCAGAATGATGTATTTGTGTTTGACACTAGAAGGCTGTTTTCATATTTATCTGCTGAGGTATGAAAGTTTCTCTGTGCTCATCTTAAATTTCAGTTTAAGGCCTATCAGCATGATTTGTGACACCACAACAAGTTTTGGAAACCAACTGTGATCCAATATCTAATGTCATATTTTAACATGTCTTAAAACAAACCTGCAGGGGATCTTTAAATTTTCTTCACATGAATGATTCCTCTACACAGTGTAAGTTTTTAAGAGGTTTGTGGTTAATAGTTTTATTTTGAAGCACAACCCTCAGCTCCACTGAAAGAGTGTTTATAGATACATAGGACTATGACTGCTCTGATAAATATCATCTGCAGTCGTATTAGTTGTCTTTAAGGGAACAAATCAAAGTTACTTGTCTAGTTTGGAATTTGCTTACAGTTACACTCACACAAAAGGCACACACACACACTAACACACACACACTTCACTTTCATACACACTTACACATACAGGCACATTCAGTCCTGTTAGTCCATTCAATAAGTGATGCAACTCCTCAGATTCGGGGTGTCACTGATTTGGTCTTGTAGCACAAAGTTAGTGACTTTAGTTTGTTAGATCATTAGTTTATTAGTGGGTTAGTTTGTTAGTTTACAGAGAGCTATGAGAAGTTCTTTGGTTAGTACATGTTAATTTATTATAATTAGAGGAAATGTTAGTTGTTTGTTGAGAAAACAAAACTGTCTTACTCGGACTTCCAGAGCTCGACAGTTCAATGGAGTTAAATGGCTCAGTTGTCAGTCGGACTGCCCATTGTTAAAAAGCCAATACTCACAGCACCAGTAACACAGGGCATGCGTTGATCTGCACATAGAGACAGAATAATTTAACTACATACATCAAGATTTAAATTGTGTTTTAGTCAGAGAAAATAAAAGATGTTAGTAAGTGCAACAGGTGGACCTAATAGCCTACCACTGTTAGTATAAACATCATAGGGGGGTTAGTGTTGGAGCTGAGGTTTGCTTGGCTTGTGTCTTACTGAATTATCTGTGGTGACAACAAGCCAGGCACTCACCTGCAAAGGTTGACCACACAGCACACAGTCAGAGACACAAAACTGGGTCTCTGAAAATGTTAATTTAGCTTATATGATTTTAAATGATTATGGTATCATACTTTATAACAATCAGTTTTGATAGAAGTATGTGGTCAACCCAGTCTGACACTGGCAGCTGTTTCTGCTCCTCTTTTTCATCTTGTGGTTAATTGCATTTTCCTTCCCAAGTCCTGAAACCCTTCTTGACATGTTAGCATTTTTCATTGATTTTCATCAGTAATAATTAATCTGAATCAGTCATTTCACGAAGAAGGAGTGCAGGATCATGAGAGAGGAGAGTGTGCATCACACTGCGGGCATAAAGCAGAGGGTTAGTCAGTGGGTTAGAAAGAACAAGGCCAGCCATCAGCATTCACAGTACATGTTAGTAATCATCTGACTGTTAGCAGACATTAGTATTGTTAGATATTAGTGAGATTCTGTTAGTACGAGTCAGACCTGGGTAAAATACCACTTGCACTTAATTATTAGCATTTGCTGTAATTTGGCTGAGTATCAGATGATGGGGCTGTAAGCTTTGGGACAATTTAATTAATGCCAGCAGGCCTCATTTAGAAAACTACACACCATTAATTTTAACTGACATTCTTGTAATTACCTAAATCATAAGAATCCCCACCTAACTGATACTTCAATGAGGTTGTAGCAAATACTAAGAATCATTAGTAAATATTTTGCCCGTTGTCTGGTACATTCAGTGGCTAAAAGAAGAGCTTCAGGCATTTTTAGAAGTTTGCAGCTATGAGAAAAAAATCACTTAAAAAGCAACTTTTAATTCAGGCCCAAGATGTATATGTTTTATCGGACAGACATGAATACACATGCACACATACAGGAACAGACACACAGGCAAATATAGCACATGCACACACACGCACACACACACGAACACACATACGTCCACACACTACAGTGCAATTATACACACAGTACATACTATAAAAAGAACATGTTAAAACAGTTATCATCCCCCTAAATACATAAACAAGCTGTGTTCATTACAAATTGTCAAAATGTGAGAGAACTAGTCATTCTCACACCACAACGTGCGTAAACAGGTGTTTTCTTTACACCATAGGCTTGAAATTTCCAGTTCAGGGTCTGAGTTAGACCCATCCTAGCCTGGTGAGCTCACAGACAAGGCAGCACCTTTAAAACACCACTTCTACACAATTTAAAGTGGAAGAAGTGAATGAAGTGTTAGAGTAACCAAATAGACACTTTGAAAAAGGTCACTGCAAACAGCAACTAAGAAATACAAACATAAGAGGTGTTTGGTGGCTGTAGTGTCAGTGTTTTTGATCAGCCAAAAAGTACGTAGGAGTGGATGGAGCTACGTTAGTATTACTCACAGCCAGGGAGGAACACTGTTACATATCATCCTGGAATCAAAACACCACCTGGGGTAGTGCTATACATCTCTGCTAAAAATGAATCACACTGAACAGAAAATGCTGGTGGCAGAACTCTTCAATGCTTATTTCACTGATGCACAAGAGCAGCAGAAGTCATCTCAGACACTTGAGCATGGATCCTCTGAAGGTAGAGCAGAAATGGCATCAGGCATCAAACACTGCAGAAAAATTACATAAGTGCTGTTATAAATATGAACTAAATTGAGAAATAGGAAAGGATGTGATTTTCTTTCTTTTCTGCTTTTCTGGCCTCTTTTACATGACATTTTTAAAGACATATTTGCAAACACACACACACACACACACAAACATTTTCTTTATGGATAATCCTGCATAATGTTGAATAATGAATGCGAAAAGCAGATTATGCTAATCTGATTTGGTCACAGTCTCCACTTTCAGGTTGGTTTATCTCTCCTCTTAAAACATAATCCTGGGAAGGATAGCAGCACATAGCAGGAAATATGACAGCGTTTTAACACATCACTAATCTCCCATGTTCTATCTGTTCCCCACTTATCTAAAACACATTAACACACGTACACAGGGGAAAAAGCAAAAAGCCATATACAGTCTGTAAAAACTGTCACTGCAGTTTATATTCATCTAGACCTATATAACAAGTCACGGTGTAGAGTGTAAAGTGAATACGAGGGAAATAAAAGTCACC
The DNA here is from genome assembly GCA_024605115.1 of Rastrelliger brachysoma. Taxonomy (NCBI): domain Eukaryota; kingdom Metazoa; phylum Chordata; class Actinopteri; order Scombriformes; family Scombridae; genus Rastrelliger; species Rastrelliger brachysoma. The sequence continues at coordinate 6,500 of JANJYP010006933.1, read as the reverse complement.
ATGTAGTGTAAATCTACTGAGAGATCCTGTACCAGTCTGGGAAGCAGCACTGTAGAGGGTGATGGAGTGATGCCGTCAGGAGTACAATACAATGTGGTCCGGCGTGAGCCCTGATCCGCTTCTCATCCGTGTAACTGGAGAGAAATACACAACACAAAGCAGCAGAAAAAGTGGGATGCAACCCAACTATCCTATCCCACGCTACCAGGGGGAGTCCTTGTTCTTTGTGTTTTATTGTTTCTCCTTACTGCTTTTTTTTTTTTAAATCTAGTATGAGACAAAAAGGACTGGAAATACACTAACTGCTACAATATATCAATCACTTGAGATAGGTTTTAATGATATTAATTATGTAACTGGCACTGTGTGAAAGTGAAAGTGAACCACCCTGTTGATTTTAATAGAGATAATCTAGCCTGTACACATAACCTGTCCTGATGTTGGTGTCCCATGTGGATCTTCCCAGTATTCCGACCGGTGACATATCAGCAGCCCTGTCGATGAATCCAGTGCAAAGTCCAGCATCAGTTACCTACAAACCAAAAAACATATCATATTCTATAAATACCTAGTTTCTCTTATATTAGGTGATTGTTTATTTTACTTTATTACCCCAAAACCAAAAAACAATAAAAGGAAACCACAATCATGGTTTAAGTTATTTTTGGGTCATTCCATTTGACCACGCATTGGACAAATAGACACACAGTCTGGATGTGAAATGCAGCCTATAATACTGTACTGTATATAGTATATTGTAGCACCGCCTACAGCAAAGGTATTGTCGAAGATTAGGCTGCATAAATCTTAAAATATTAACAGACCGCGTTAAATAGCCACTCTATAAATAAGCATATTTAATATTCATTAACTCTACACGGATGTCAGGCTGAGGAAATAGCCTACATTTTCAGACTAGGCCCTCCTCTGCAGGGAAATTAAATGAATTAATGGTGATCTAATCTGATAAAGCATTAATCAAATCTAACTGGTTTGATCAAATGTACAACAACAGCAGCATGACAACTACAGGATGATTTTTTTTTTCCTACCGGTGATCTCCAGGTTGCACATGCACCTGTCCCGCAGCATCAAACGGAGCGTCAGGAGTGTGTGGAATCACATCTTTCTTTTCTTCTTCTTCCTCTTCTCCTTCTTCTTCTTCTTCTTCCATGCTGGTAACAAGCCTGCCAGCAGCGAACACACGCCGTATGTGTGTGTGCAAGTGATTTCGCCTGCAGTGAAAGACTGGTCGCTCTCTGGACATAAGACAAGCATTAACATGAGCCGCGGCTGTGCGTCGTCTATATGGCTGCCGAGCTGAGAAAAGCAGATGAGTGTTCACAACAGCTGCGCACTGATGGGAGTCCACTCCGGGGAAAACAGGATAAAGTGGAGACGGAAAACCCCGAGACAAAGGAAATGGATGGAAGGTATTAAACAGAACAGCAATGTCTTTGACTGAGCGGGACTGCGCAGACCTGAATTAATCAGTGGTCTCGGTCTCCAGCTGCTGCCACAGGTTTATGGTCTTTTGTATGCGCGCCCTTCATCCACCATCTGTGTTTCCTGGGCAACCGAAGATTGCCTGCAGGCATAAACACCACCAGCTAATACACAGCATCCACCTCAAACCATCAGACACCCCAGTAGCTACTATAGACTGAAGAACTACTGTAACATAATCACCCTGTTATATTTTAAAATAAATAAATAAAAACCCTGATTATTAACTTCATCTCCCCACACAGTGACACTAATGAATTAGCATATATGTATTTATTATTTTTTCATTGATTGCAATGCGGTTCTTCATTCATTTTTTTTAAACTGTAGCACTTTGTAGTTATTTTTGTCTACTTTAAAAAAAAATTAAAAATAAGGAGAGAAAAAACTTCATATATTTCTGTAGAAGTCTTATATTTTTATTTTGGCCTGATGGTGGTGCTAGATGAAAGCTACTGTGATGACACACTCTTGATTAGGGATACGAATACCTACACTACAGTCAGAATAAAATGATGCTATTTCCATCACACAAACACTCATAAACGTAGGCCTATTGTCAAATATAATGTTTTAAAGTCTGTCTCACATTATCAGATAGAGGGAAAAAAAGTCAAATTTATCTTTTTATACTGCAGACTGTACAAGTCTATACGCTGTTCGCCAACACAACACAGAGTTTGGTGTTATAAAAGCAATCCTGAATTTCTGTGAATTCAACCACTACTTGTAGTCTACATGTGTTTTTATGATTCGAAATATTTTAATGGTTGAATTATAGTATAGTTGTGTTTCCTTATGTGTTAATACTATATTTATATTTAGCCTATGTAAAAGTCAATTTCGCCAAAACCTTCACACAAAATTAAAAAAAATAGCAAATTACATTACATTAATAGGCCTACTTAGAGGTCATAACTACGGAATATGAAATATATAAATAAAGCTCGAAATGTTGTTTTTCTAAACAAGTCCACAAGCAGTAAATTTGAAACTGTTTTAATATAAGAGGAAGAAAATAATCTCTCTGTTTAGATAAACTCCACCCAGCTGGGGGCGACAGCGTACACGCTTACAAAAATGTTGACGTACAGATGGTAACATCCTGTTGTCATTTTATTCCTAGGATGGCGAAGGAATAACCCGCCCCACTCTGCCTCTGACTGGCTGATTGGGGAATTGTTACCCTAACTATAGCCAATCTCACTCCTCGTGTATAATCCTAACCAACCAAGTCAACGAAGGTAACGAGTATAACCAATCAAAGGAGGGTAATGCCTTAGCCATCCTAAGAAAAATTGACATTCCGCGATGGCTCAACTTCACAGCATCGTTGTTTGTTGAATCGCTCGCCTTTTCCAGCTGAAGCATACTATTGATGCAAAAGTCGACTCCCGCAGGCCTCTGTGGCCTGTGTCGAGTCACGGATCATCTTTATCTCAGTAATGGCAGGGCGGCCGGTGATGCCTCCCAGGTGACTCGTAACAAGATAACTTGCATCATTAACGTCTCCGAGACCAAGCGCAGCAGCCCTGCTCCTCCAGGGGTGGAGGAATACATTCACATTCCTGTCTCTGACTCCCCGGTGTCTCCTCTCTGCGATCACTTTGACACTGTTGCTGATAAAATCCAGCTGATAGCACAGCTCGGTGGCCGTACTCTGGTGCACTGCAACGCCGGTGTGAGCCGCTCCGCCGCCCTGTGCATGGCCTACCTGGTGAAGCACCACGGTATCACCCTGCTGGAGGCCCACAGGTGGGTCAAGACCTGTCGACCTATGGTGAGGCCGAATAATGGTTTCTGGAAGCAGCTAATTCAGTATGAGAGGGAGCGCCGTGGCTGCACGTCTGTCCAGATGGTCTTTTCCTCCATGGGAGATATACCAGACATTTATGAAGAGGAGGCCAGGAATATGACGCCACTGTAATTTCTCCCTGTACTTTGTTTGTGTAGGGACATTGAAGCAACTGGACAATAACATGACTGTGCGTCACATGTTTAGTGGCAATAAATTAAAATGTGTTGATATAAAGGCAGACAAATGTGGATACAAGGAAGAAGTTCAACTCATTTAAAGGCTAGAAAGTACAAAAGCATTTATTTTCAGATTTATACTCATAATTGATTCACACAGACAGCAGGATGTTTTTTGTTTTTTTTAAATCGACAGTAATTTCTCACAAAGTAAAATAAATACCTTAACTCTAAAGATGTAGCAATATGGTCATTAAACATCTTGAACATGATCGTTGCTCATGGCTTTTCCTTGCAGATTTCATTCATAAACCATTTACTCAGTTATCCTATGGGCTTTGATTCCCCCGAGAAACAACTGCAATATGTTTCCCATTTTTACAGAAAGAACTTTCCATAAATTATGACCACTGCCCCGGAGAAATACAGTGATAATTTAGGAAACAGGCACAATACAAGTATTCAAAACAATGACTCACAGTAAAATCATTCGCAATTTGGCACACATCTGTCATCCCTGAACATAAACACACTATCTCTAGAGGAAAGACTTAAATGAATTCATTAGTGGTCAACCTATCCCCACATCCATATATTTTCCTCAAACAATGGAAATATTGGTCAGTTTCATCTGGAAAAATTAAGAGTTAGAACTGGGAGTTGAGACAAAGCAACAAGGGGTAGACGGTGAAGCTGTTTCCACCAGACTAACCAGTCTGAGGTAATCTGACAATAAGCAGACTGACAGTTACATTTAAACAACGCCAGTCCGACTACACAGACCAAACACCCTGACAGCAGATGAAACATCATTAATCATTAAGTAATGTTTTAAAGAAACAGTCAAAATACACTTATTTGCTTTCTTTGATACCACACATATTTAATATGCCAGCAGCCAGTTTGCTTAGCGTAGCAATAAATGCTCCCAACCAGGAAGTTGCTCAATTGCACATAACCCTTGTAAAACTAATGTGTCTTCTTTTTTTTTTTACATGTCAGTTTTTGTACAGATTGCACTTAAAAGGCATGTCAGTGTGCTATAGTGATGCTAGCAGCTACCTTCAGAGAGTCAAGCTAGCTGTTTTCAGTATTTATGCTAAGCTAATCTAGCCACTAGCTCTATGTGTTCTATTTAACAGACAGAAATAAGATTAGTATGGTTATATACACATTATATTTGACAATAGACCTACGTTTATGAGTGTTTGTGTGACGGTTCCAGTCTCTAATTCTCAGCATGAAAGCAAATAAATGTATTTCTCATTCCTGTCAAACTGCTGTTTTAAGCTGGAGTGGGTGAGCACTGTGCTAGCGTCTCATTAGGAAAATAAATGTTGCTATTACATTCATCTGGCCAACAACATGAGGTTGTGAAGACGAGCAGGAGCATCAGGAATTTCAGACATTTAAAATGAATCTTATACAACCATAGCAGATTTTTACCTAATACACATTTAAGACATATTCAAAGAATTTCTACACAGCCAATATTTATGGCTTATTTGGGTACGCAGTGAATAACTACTGTACTGTACAAACAAGGCTGGAATCCAAAAAGCTAATATCTTCATCTGCTACTGAATATCCTGAGTCGGGGGACCTCAGTCAGGTCAAATTACAAGATTGCCTAAAGAGTGGAATAACGACACAAGTGCAAAAACAGCATGCTTATTTTACCCTCACTGCATTTCACTAGTTCCCTTGATAAGGCAAAAGTGTCATCTGCATAGTCATGCAATAAGCATCTAAAAAAAAAAAAGGTACAAAATAGGACAATGTCCGCTCAACACAAGGTGAAATCAATGCGGAACACACCGAGAAAATGTCAAATGTCGATATCCACTCGCCTTTCTCCAATACCACCCACAGTGAGAATTCTGCTGCTTGAGGCAATGGCTTCACCATCATAGGAAAAAAAAATCACATCTGGAAGAAAAATTAAGATAATTTAATGATGATATTTATTTCTTATAAAGAACTAAAAGAAAATGTACTCCTTCATATGAACAACTTACATGCTGTTCCAGCTTTTGGTAGTCCGTAGATTTTGGTCGACGCGTGGATCTTGATTTCTTTCCTTCTAAAACAAAGGCAATTATCTGAAAAACAAAAGAAAATATAAAAAAAATGTTGGTTCAGTTAATCAAGATTGACCTACAAAACAAATATAAATAAAAGCAAACATCCATGCTANTATCTGAAAAACAAAAGAAAATATAAAAAAAATGTTGGTTCAGCTAATCAAGACTGACCTACAAAACAAATATAAATAAAAGCAAACATCCATGCTGGAATAAAGAGACATAACAATGAACTGTAATAGCACCACACACTCCTGAATACTCAAGTTAAAATTAAGTTTTCCATAAACCTAACAGGGAATTTGACATTTTGTAAAATATGCTTTAAGATTGATACCACTCTGTCAAACTTATAGGATCAATCTTCTCCTCGTTTTACTTTCATCAACAGAACAAAAAATAATGTTGTAAAATGTCAAAAAAAAAAAAAGTTCTTAACTGCGNAGATTGATACCACTCTGTCAAACTTATAGGATCAATCTTCTCATTTTACTTTCATCAACAGAACAAAAAATAATGTCGTAAAATGTCAAAAAAAAAAAAAAGTTCTTAACTGCAATTCACATTTACTTTAAGGTAAATTACATTTTTTCCGCACTGCCATAAGATAAGATTTTTTGTGCACAACACATGCATTTTTTTTTTTACTTTTAAACTACCAAGCAAACACACGCCTACATTAAACGACTGCGGTTTAATTATTCCATTGTTATCTAATGTAGGTCTGACAAAATGCAAAAAAAAACTACAAATAAGGGTTGGAAACAGAGGTAGGCTGGTGATTTCAGAAGAATTAATGTAACAAACCAGTTCTCACACACACACACACACTTGCAGCAACAATCTAGGTCAGTGGAAACACGTTTGCTTCAGAGAGGTGTGAGTAAGAATGACATTTTTAAAGGCCAAGTACCTTGCGCTTGTTGTGGTAGGTGA
>JANJYP010006921.1:0-12952 GCA_024605115.1 Rastrelliger brachysoma | reverse complement strand
TTCCTCCTCCTTCTCTCCTTCCACATCTCTCCTCTCCTTCCAGCACCTCTCACCCTCCTTCTTTCCCACTCTGCCTCTTTGCTTCTTTACCTACAGCTCTCCCTCCTCCTCTGTTCTTCTACTCAAACCCACTTTTGTACTTTTTATCTTCCCGTTAAGTCTTCAACCCACTTCACCCCTCCCTTTTCACCCCCTATGTGCTTGTTGTGCTGTTCTCTTGACAAGGCAAGCAAGTGAGTGTAATGGCTCATTTAATCCTAATGCTGTTAGTTTAAACTCCCTTATTAAGGGCTTAGCTCTTGTTTGCTCTTTAATTTCATCTAATTTGGCTCTGTTGATGTAGACAAATCTTATTTTTCTGTGTCTCTTTTAAAGGCATTCTTTAATACATTTTCCACTGAATGACATTACCCACATTAATTAACTGTCTGGCCATAACCTAAGAGGCAAAAAGAAAATGAATGATAATCACCCCTCTCCATTCTCTTCCTGCCCTCCTGTCCTCTCCATCATCTCCATCTCCTCTCTTCTCTGACCTTCCGCTACTCTCCAAGGTTACTCATCACCCCATTGTGGCATTGCCAACAAGCAGCAGCGTGCAGAGCCAAAACTCTTTCAATCAGGCTGCCAAATAAGCATCCTCTTTCTATTATCGCCATTTTCTTTTGTCTCACATGTACATCTTAATCATGGTGTGCTATAACAGCTCTTTGTGTGCAATAGTGTGCAGTGTAAACAATCAGCAGGCTGCACCACGTGGTGCCACGGGGGAGAACAGCCCGCATGTTTTGGCGAGGACCAGCTCCAAGGGTACAGATGGAGAATGCATAGGCTCATAGCAGGGGTGGCTTGCCTCACTCACCATGACTGATAGCATCGTTATCACACGCTTATCACTGCACTATCACCCAAACTTTACAGTCCATGAAATGCAGCCCCAACAAGTCAACCTAATTGTCCACTATTTGTTTGTCTGTCTTGTATATTATCTGATTTGACTCTCCATCAATCTGCATTTGTCTGCTGCCCATCTGGGTGCTGGGAGGCTCTGCTCAGTTTCTTGTTGTAGCATTCTGTCCATCTGCGCTGCTGATTGGCCTGTCCATATGGGCCACTGGTCATGTAATTAACCAAATTAAATGTTTTTTTTTGAGGGACAGGTTCAGTGATGAGCATTTTTGGTGGTATTTGTAGGGATGTGTGCCCTTAACTTCTGATTGGTGTGCTAACTCCATGTCTCGGTCTGTCTATAGGTCTGACCACATGGTGCAGGGTAATTTTTCTCCTATATTGACACATGGCCTCTCCCTACCCCTCCCTCTCTCTGTGCCTCTTCCCTCCCCCATCACCTTTTATCTTTCAGAGAAGAGACCAGCAGGAGGGTGTGGACCTGACTTAAAGAAAAGAACGAAAGGAGAGGGGGGAAAAAAGAGAAAAGAAAGCGGAGGCCTCTCAGAGGACAAACATAGCCTCACACTTGCCCTCTGTGTTCATTTTACTGTACAAGTGTGTGAGCAGGTGGGACTTTGATGGGACAGTGAGCAATGCCTCACACGCAGCAACAGCAGGTTGGCAGTAGGGGGCAGTGCTCATCCGGCCTCCTCCTCCTCCTACTCCTCCTTTCCCTTGCTGCCCAGCTCAGCCATGCAGCCATACACATACCTTCCAACTGTGAGTATAGATTCATATTGTACCATTCATAATAATGAAAGCTGAATGCTTCCATGAGGTTCAAAAATCTATTTGTTGTGTTAATTACATTGTTGATTCATCAAAGTGCACTAATAATGATCTTTCATCGTGATTAATTAGTGCAAATGAGCAGTATGAACATGTTTCCCTTTCTGTAACAATATTCAGGGTTGGATTGCACTATTATGCTTAAAAGGCTGCACTTTCTGAGGTTTCTTTGCTTAGCACTCATCTGTGCCTGTGCTGCATCTAATTACTTTGTAATTGATTCCCTCATACTGCATTGATTAGTCATATTATTGATCTGGTTTCCTTGGTGCAAACCAGAATCAGATTGGGGAGTAATTTAATCAGTAATACAGTTATAGCAAAAATCCACCTAGGTTTTTTCGTCAGTCACTCTCATTTTTACCTACTCTTCAAAGCAATATGTGGGCATTAGAAATACAGCTGAGCCTGTGGCCCTGTTGGGAAATTGATCTTCATCTCCTCTGCAGCTGCTAGCCTACTCAAAGACCTCCAATTGAACGACGAGAATATTGTTTGCACTTCTGTGTTTGTTGTTCATTCTTTATCTGCTTGCAATGATTCACAATCTTTCACTACCCACACAGAGTTCAAAAGTGTTTGCGCAAACAACCACATGCAGTCACACATACAGTGCACACACATCCCGTAAATGTTGATGATATGCAGTAAATATGCCGATCCAATTCCCACTGGATGACATGGAGGTAAGAGGGCTGAGCGGGATGAAGGGAGGATGATGAGGAGGAGAAAGGAGGAGCAGGTCAAAGATGTAAAAGGTCAAGGTGTCCTCTGCCTTTCAATTAGAGGCAGTGATCGGGATCAATAAAGGAGATGTGTTAGAATCTGTGTCAAGGAGGCTGGGGTTAACACCTACACCCCATTACAGTGCTTCACTGTCCATGTATCATAATTGTTATTCAGTTATCAGTCTATCTATCTATCTATCTATCTATCTATCTATCTATCTATCTATCTATCTATCTATCTATCTATCTATCTATAGTATAGGTGCTTTCAGCCTGTCTATATTTAACTCTCTTCTCTTTCTCCTTCTTTTTTTACTGTAACTAAAATGTTTTTTCCCTCATTGTCTTTATTCTGCCCACCACTGTGGACTAACAGACCGCCAAAGCGATTGTAAGTGCTTTTAATTTTATTGACATATCTGTCTCAATGCAGGTGCCAACAGAACTCATTGTAAACACTGTCATTATGCCAGAGAGGTTATTTTCCATCCTGCGGATTTGCAGCGCTATGCCTGTGTCTGTGTCCGTGTTTGTTGTATGCATCTGTTTCATTGTGTGTTTTATAGTCTGTGCCACCAGGAGACGTGCATGTGTGTTTCTGTGTGAGGATGTGTGTGTTTTTGTGCATTTTTCTTCTATATGTAGGAGTGTGTTTAGCCTCAGTGACTCCCAATTGGTGAGATCCCTGTAGGAGCAAGGAGAAGGAAGTCGGAGGAGCTTGTGTATATAAGCAGGCAGCAGGGCTGTCAGATCAAAGACACAGGGAAATAAAGAGGAGTTAAAGTACTAAGCACTGACTCCTCTCCTCCTCCTCCCCCTCCTCCTCTGCCAATAATGGAGTAGTGCCCGCAGCTCAAACTTCAATTTGATCAGCTGAGGAAATGGGCTTATTTCCTATATCAGTGGGAATTCTTTCATTACATTCCCACACTCTCTTTACCTGTCTGTCTATGAATCTCTGTGAACCTATCCCTTGTTTATTTTTTATTCCACTGTCTGCATGTGCTCTCTTTTTACTGCACTTCCGTCTATGTCCCTTGTCCACTCAGCTGTCCATCTCCATCACCTTCTTCTTATTTATCATAGCCCCCTCCCTATCCTCCCCTCCATCCTCTGTGTCTTCCTTCACCCATTTACCTACATAATGTATATTTATCTCTGACTTGAGCTCTGTCTCTTACCCTTAAAGTCAAATTAATAACTCTACCAACAAGTACCAAGCTGTGACCTATATTCCACTATAAGCAGCCTATGCATATACTGTAGGTCCTGTGCTATGCAAGGGAAAAAAGGTTTAACTACTTGTCTGTACATTGTAAGGAGCAGAACATCAAAGCATGGGCCTTAAAGTGTGCAGAAGAATCGAACATGTTGGTTTTTATGACTCTGCTATCGAGGCATTGCTTTATGGCTGTTATGGACAGTGGTAACAGAGAAAGCCAAAACTCTTCTGATGGTCATTACTTTCTTCCTCCAGAAACCCTGCTTTATTTCCCCAAGGCTCACAGATGCTATCCATCCCTCTCCCTGTCTCTCAGGCTCTGTGCCATATATCTCTTTTATATGAAGTCTCCCTCTTACATTATACTGTATCAATTTCCTCTCATTCCAACCCATTTTCTCTGGCTGTTCTCTTGCTCACACTCTTTTCCACAGCCTACATTTCATTTCTTTCTCTGGGGAGTCTTTTTTAAGTGATATTGACTTGGAAATGGTTATCAGCAGGTTTTAAACTGTGAAAATGAGTGATATCTCTGGTTATTGTGTGCTTTTTGCTCATCTATTAACAGCCATAGGGCTGTGTGTTAAGTCAGGGTAATATGTGTCATAGCAGGAGTTATTAAAGCAAAAGGAAAGCAGGTCATGTAAAGGCAGCAGGCTAAAGACTGCAGCACTATTCTGAGTATGTGCATGTCTCTGTACCTATCTAAACCATATAAGTGTACGCATGCGTGACTTGTCACAGCACTAACTTTTTTTTGGTCCTTGCAGTCAAGATGCCTCCAATGATCACCACACAGCCAGGGTCTGTCACTGTCTTTAGTGTTGAAGACCTTGGCATGAATTGCGAAGCCTCTGGCAACCCTCCACCGGTGTAAGTCAACATATACACACACACACACACACACACACATGCACACAAAGTACAGCTTATCAATATCTGATGATCCTATATTAGTCATGGAGCAACCTCGCCACAATCTTTTTAGACAACTGAGCACAGTGACCTTCCCTCTCCTTGTTCAGCTGACATCTACATATTAGTATTACACGAGAGCAGAGATTCTCCCAGTCAGACTTTACATATCAACAAGGGATAAATGTCATTAAGCCTAGAGCAATCTTTTCAGAATGTCTTAGCTGCTCTGAAGTGGAAAACTGCTTCGGTTGCCAAGCAAAAGATGAATATCACACTTACACAGCACAAGCTTTTGAGTGCCTCTGGGGCACCTTGTGTCAATTTTGCAGCCATTAATTTGTGTCCTCACATTCAGTGACATGTAAGGACATCCTCTCATTTATGTTGTAACTGCTTTCAAAGGCGCAGAAATGCTTTTATTGCTTTGCTAGTTCAGTGAACAGTCTGCCGTTATTGTTTCTGATTATATTATTCTTTGCTCAAGTTTCCATTGGACAAAGGATGGACAGGAGTTTGACCCAGGCAATGACACAGAGCTGAAGGTTTCTAAAGGGTCGGGCTCATTTGTATTCTACACACTCAGTAATTCTATGGACACCCTGAAGCAGTACCAAGGCAAATATGTATGCTATGCATCCAACGAACTGGGGACAGCAGTCTCTAATGAGGCCAGATTCACCATGGATGGTAAGAAGACAAAACACTTATGACTGATCACTATTAAAACAACCATAGATGTATTAATGAAATACAAACTAGATTTTTTTTTGATATATTACTGCTCAGTGAATGTTTACTTTTACTTTAACCCTATGAGAGAAATCACAGCCCTTCAAATGGTGTCAAACAAGCATCCTTTGATATGTTTTTAAACCCCTTTATTGCATCACATTAGAAAGCTTCCATAAGTTTTGTAGATGTCAGTTTCAGTATTAACACTCCTGTAAATGTTCTCAAGGTCCAGATTTGAAAGTGAGCTCACTTGTTGTTGTTTTTTATCAACAATAACAAAGCGATTTTCAAAGCTGTAAGTGAAGCCAGCATATAAACCTTTTCTTTGCCTACTTTATTGGGAGCTCATTTGCTTGCAGATGAAGGCTCACACTGAAAGCTCAGGGTAATGCCAACCAGAACATAATTACATGCAATAACATGATAATCAGCATATACTCAGGAACACACACACACACATTCACACAGGCCCCTGGGCAAAAGTAAAGAGCACCTCTGCGTATCCATCCACCTGTGTGACTGGATCTCTACTGAGCGACCTCCTTCCTTCACAGTTTCCCTGACAACGGTTTCCCCAGAAACGCTCTTGAGTTGATGTCATGTGAAGCACTCTTCAGTAGCTCCTGTGGGGTTATCAACAATAGGTGGGATTGGGGGGTGGGGGTGCAAACATGTATGACTCACAAATCATGTCACTCTACTTCTACAAGAAAAAAGACACCTTCATCTTGAATCTCTGAAGTTCCTCAAACAAGGAATTTAGAATCATTTTATTATTATTATCATCTTTTTTTTCTTTTATTCTTATCTGACTTGCTGTTGACGTGCAATGTGGATTGCTTCAGGTCATTCTTATGTGACACAGTAAATGTGTACATTATGTTCATTGCATGGGTTACTACTCAGACTTACATGTGTATATTTGTCCTCACTCCTTTTAGTTCCACCATCCCAGCAGAAAGAAGAAAAGATTCAGGTGAAGTCTGAAGAGGGAAGCAGTATTGTTCTGAAGTGTAACCCCCCACAGAGCTCTATGGAACCTATCATTCACTGGATGGACTGGAGTGAGTACATTTACCATCCCATCATTTCCCATCTCTCCCTCCTTTACAATCTTCAAGCAAATCTACCATTTAGACTATTTTTCCACCCTTTTGTGCCCAGAATATTCTTTTATACATTTAGCTATCTTTGGATTTTTCTCTGAAATTCTTTATTGCCTTTTGTAGGCTAAGCAGAGTCTATTCTTACCCCTAATCTTCAACTGTTCTTTATCATCTTTTTATTTCTCTCATCCTATAGTGTCTCCTCTATTTTCTCTCACTATTTCACTCTGTTGTTAAGCTCCTCTGTTTCTCTTGTTTTGTTTCTCATTTCCTCTCTCCCTCTCTCTATAGGGCTACATCATATTGAACTAAGTGAGCGGGTGGTGGTGGGTAAAGATGGAAACCTATATTTTGCCCATTTGACAACTGAGGACAGCAGAGATGACTACACCTGCAATGTTCAGTACCTTTTAACACGCACCATTCTGGCAAAGGAACCCACCACACTGACTGTTGAACGCTGTGAGTTATACTTGTGTTCAAAACTCTGATTAACTTAGACTATACTGATATTACTGATACTGACATGCATCTTAAGCCTTTATTCAAAATATAAACAGATAGATATTTATAACAGTATATTTGTAATATATATAATAACTGTTCACCATATACACGTGCATTATATGTGAAAGAGCACATAAGAGGGCCAAAGTTCACTTTATATATTCTTAAATAATATTAAAGGGTAGCTTCAATTACCTTATAAATACTTTTTTTGCTTAGCTCCAGTGGTATCAAAGCATGCAAATAGTTTTTGGTTCTGATATCTGCCTCTGCTTCAACATCAGTTAAAAGAAGACAAGTGAAATTTCAACTGTGAAATTAAATTTCACATATCTTTACATGTTTTGTCATTTGGGTGAACTGAGCCTTTAAAACAAGCTTACACTGTGTACTGGTCAGTTGGTTTAAGATACATACCATATAACTGTGACATTCCCAATTTTATTCTAGCAGGTTACCTTCAACATATCTCCTCACTTTGCCAGTGTTTTGTCTCTCTCTCTAGTCTCATACAATCAAATAAAATTCAAAACAAAAAGCTTAAACTTACATTTTTTTTCCAAGTATATATGGCCAGTTCAGCTGGATGGTAATATACCTTAAAAGTATTATGATTAATCACACTTTTACCACAAATACAATGATGTTGAGGATGATAATGTGATATCAATTTTCCACTAGCTTGGCAGTATGAAACTTACAGATAAAGTAAAGTTTTTGGTAGCACATGATATCAAATGATACCAAAGCAATGCAAATACTGTCTCTTTAATTGTTCACTTTATTTGAGAGAAATCAGTTGAAATTGGCACACACAGTATGGGATATAGTGTTTGTTGAGAACCGCTAAGGTCCCATTGTTAAACCAAAGTCAACTGTCAATGACCATGGCACTTCCAGAGCCAGCAGGGGTTCCAACACCTCCTCAGCCCAGTGGTAATGAAATGCAGCTCACACTGAGATGTAGCTGCCAGCATCTGTGGCCCAACTAGAGGTCAGAGAGATGAACACATGTTAACATGGNTGTGTGTGTGTGTGTGTGTGTGTGTGTGTGTGTGTGTGTGTGTGTGTGTAGAAAATTTGTATAATGATTTGTTGTTGGGAAGGTAAAATCTTCATATGATGTCATCCATGCATATGTATGATTCTTTCTTTACTTCTTTGTGTTTCTACCTCTCTTTCTAAAGCCAACTCAGTACCACGCAACAGGAGGCCCCACATGATGAGACCTACTGGAAGCCGCAGCTCTTATGACGCCCTCAGGGGTCAGACTTTGGAGCTTGAGTGCATCGTCCAAGGCCTGTGAGTATTTGTGTATGTGTGTGTGTGTCTGCTACCATCAATCAGAGAACTTGAGCCCCTCCTTTTAATCAATCTTACCTGCCTCCCATCCATCTTTCTTCCCTCCTACAACCTCCCTACACACTTAATGCCATTATCTCCTTTGCTGTCTCCGGCCAACTCTGCTCTTGTCCCCTTCTCTTCTTCATGCGCATTTCCTCTTTTTACCCTGTATTATTGCTTCCTCACACTTTCAATCACAATTCCCATTTTCTGTTTCTTCCTTCCTCTGTTACATTTGTCCATCTTTTTTCACTAAACTTCTTCCTCCCATCCTCTCTCCTCTTTAGTCCAACACCCAAAGTGTCGTGGCTCAGGAAAGATGGGGAGTTGTCTGAATCTCGAACCACAAAAGATATGTTTGACCGCAGACTGCGCTTCAATAATATCTCTGAGAGCGACGGTGGCGAGTATCAGTGTATAGCTGAAAACTCTCAAGGAAAGGCCATACACACTTATACTGTGACTGTGGAAGGTATGTCATAAAATTCAAAGGCACGTTTTGTAGTAGCCCATCTAGTCAGACATACAAATGCAGAAATTTTTCAATCAAAACTCCAGATTCACAGTTAATAACATTCTTGTATCTTGTCTTGTCATTAAATTTAGCCAATTTGCAACTGAAGGAAAATTATCTGTCCCCATGTTTTCTTTTAGAAAAAAGTACTCAAATGATTTAGTTTTGCTTCATTTTGGAGCACTTTCAAGTGACAGATAAAAAACAAAAAAAGAGATCGAAAGAGATATCCTTACATCAAATCTGTTGTATAGTTTGACCTCTAAAAGCAGTCTACACACATATCAACAAGGGATAAATGTCATTAAGCCTAGCGCATTTCATAGAATGCAACTCATTAGCATGACTCACTAGATCATCTGTCTTAGGTAAATGTCCATATCTTTTAAACTCTGTGTCCTTAATATGCATGCTTTCTGTTAAAATGGGTTCTTTAAGCCCAAGCCAAGATATTTTGGCCAAGACACTTCTATATGTTTAACCAAATAAACAAAACAAAAGACACAAAAGACATTATGCAACTGTCACAAGTTGAGTAATATATCCTGCAACTAGTAAATAGACACTGGACTAAAAATTGATGGAGTGCCTCTCGTATAAACAGATGATTAACAGTTTCATTTTTGAGATTTTGACTTGCGGGATGTAACCCATCCATCTCATTCTATCAGTTTTACTTAGCACTATCTTGTGTGAATGTTTTGCATAGTGTAACTTCAGAATGTAATGTTTTGCTTGCATTGTATGCGATCAATATATTTGTTCCCCTGTAGCGGCTCCCTATTGGACCAAAGAGCCAGTCAGTCAGTTGTATGCTCCAGGTGAGGATGTCAGACTAGACTGCCAGGCAGACGGCATCCCCACTCCTACTATCAGCTGGACCATCAACGGGATGCCCCTGTCAGGTCTGCACACTTGCAGATACGTACTTTAAAGGAGAACTCCAGTTATTTTTAACCCTTATCTCATTTTTCTGAGGGTCACCCAGTTTTGGGTAACACTATACTGGTTACTGTGCTGACTGTGTATGTGTACTTTTTTAACAGCAACTGATAAGGACCCCAGACGTACTGTGACAGCAAGTGGATCACTGATCCTAAATAATGTCAACTTTGGAGACACTGCAATTTACCAGTGCTGGGCCTCCAACAAGCATGGAACCATCCTCACCAACACCAATGTATATATCATTGGTGAGCCATACGTATTACTCTCCTAATCATCAGACATCAGGGACCTGGACTATTTTCCTGTCTTCAAATCAATGCTAAAAATGTACCTACCGGTATTCAGAATTGTATATCCCACTTATATAACTTGGACGGCACGGCAAAACTGTTTAGTTTATTTATTGTAAGGTTTCCTGGAATGCCCAGAAATGTGCCTACAAATAAAATTTATAATTTTGTTAAGGGAAAGACTTGGCTTCAGCTAATTCTGAATGGAAAATGGAAATAACTATGTTACACAAAAAGAGAAAATTCGAAGAAAACTTCATAGATATGATCAAAGTTCTCTATTACAACCCACCAGTGAGACTTCTTACATCTAATGGCTGTTACATGTAATTTTCTGTTAAACAAGGAGTTAGACAGAGATGTCTGTCACCAGTATTACACTTCATCTTATCCCCAGAACCAATAGTGCAGAAGATCAGAAACACTCAAGCACACATTTTTTAAAACAAGACATATAATAAACTGGCTTTTCATGATGATGATTTATTATTGTCTTGACAATGTGCCACAATCCTTACCAGCAACATTTATTATCATTAAGTTTAGGCCTAGCTATCAAAAACTATCGTCTTTTGTGTTCTTACCAGCAATAAAAAATGTTATTCACAAAAAAGCGACACCACCATTATTATAACAGTGCATTATGATATATATGATAGTGAGGGAAGTATGGCATATGAATGTAGCAACAATGGGAATTGGTCAAACTGCCCAAACTAGCTTGCAGGCATTTCTCCATTTATGTGTGTTTATATGTATGTCTCATTTCTCTTTGTGTTTTGTTTCAGAGCTGCCTCCCCAGATTCTCACTGAGGATGAGCTCACATACAGGTTTACAGAAGGCCAGAAGGCTTTACTGGAGTGTGAGAGCTTTGGCTCTCCTAAACCTAAAGTCACATGGTGAGGCACTCTAGAAACCTACTCTATTCCACTAAATTATGACATTGGGTGATATCTCACCCAATGTTTTAATTTTCACAGGTTTTAATTTTAACAGATTTCACAGATATTATTGCTCTTTATATGTCGTTATACAGTATGCATAAATTAACAGCCAAATGCTGATACATCTGGGCTATTATTGTGAATATTGCTAGTGTGGCAGGTATCCAACCAGGCTTTGTTCTGCTGAAAAACAGCCTAGTTAGTGAATTAGAAAAAAAGATGAATAAACTGGTGAATAGCTACTGCAATAGCTATCAGCTACAGTAGGAGCTGATTTTTTTTTTCTATTCTTGAAACGTTTCTAATGTGTACTGTTTTGGGTACATGTGTGTCTTTTGCCAGGGAGAGTGAAAGCAGCTTCTCGCTTCTGGCAGATCCTAGAGTTAACCTGCTCACCAATGGGGGC
Source organism: Rastrelliger brachysoma (assembly GCA_024605115.1). Lineage (NCBI taxonomy): Eukaryota > Metazoa > Chordata > Actinopteri > Scombriformes > Scombridae > Rastrelliger > Rastrelliger brachysoma. The sequence continues at coordinate 1,552 of JANJYP010006921.1, read as the reverse complement.
CTTGAGATCGCTAATGTCACCCACAGTGATCAGGGCACCTACAACTGTTCTGTCCAGAATACCAACTTGTCAGTCACTGCGATCCTTGAAGTGATCAGTGAGTGAGACATCTACAAACTGTGTTGCATATGCTGATGTTATTTACACCTCATGTCTCAATATTGTACCGCTTGTCTCCTTGTTTTCTCCTCCAGACCGGACAGTGATCTTGTCACCACCGCAAGCTTTGAAGAGGCAACCTGGAACTACAGCAACCTTCACCTGTCTAGCCCGAGTTGACCCAAGTCTCGGCTTCCCACTCATTCAGTGGAGAAAGAATGATCAGAAGCTGTTTGAGTCACACAGTGATGAAAAGTAAGGCACACAAGATAACTACAAAGAAGATAAGCTTTGAAATCACTGACAGGTTTATTATTTATTATTTTATTGATTTCTTTTTTTTAAATCTTTTTGTTCATTAAACATTGCATTACATTACATTTCTGTTATATATCCTTGTTTTATATATAAAAAAGTAATAATAATAATGAATAATAATGGTGGTGAAGGTGATCATAACTGAAGGGAGGAGGAATGAGAATAACACTGGGGACTCTATTTCCTCAGATACACATTTGAAGGACCACAGTTGATTATAGCAGATGTAGAAACAGAAGATCAGGGCATCTACACCTGTCAGGTGATCACGAACCTGGACATGGCTGAAGCCAGTGGTAGCCTGACTTTAATTGGTAAGATCACTGAACATATACTGTATGATCAAACACCAGCAAGTGTCGGAGACTGAGTATACAACAGGCTTATGCAATAAATGCAACATTGTTAAGTAATTTTCAAAAATGTTTTCAAATTGAAGGCCTTGTTTAAACTATCTGTCTTTATAAGCATAATGATAATGATGACATTTTACATATGTGCACCTCAGATTTTCCAGAACCTCCTACCCTCCTCCAGATCACTGAACCTAAGCATCGTGTTGTCACACTCAGCTGGACTCCTGGAGATGACCACAACAGCCCTGTACTAGGTTGAGTATAGACAAACACCAACACATATACTGACACATCATTTCCTTTTGTTTTCTGTTATATATGCAATGCTAAAATTGCTTAAATATGATTTTTTTTTTTTTACTGGAAGTGGAAATTATTCATTTCATTAGTTTTCCAGATGTTTCAATAGTGCCACCAAGTGAAGTTATGGCACAGACACAATCATACAATTGCAAACATAAACCTTTACTACTTCTCTACCTGTAACTCTCAGAGCAACAAACCCATATCATACATCTCCGTCTGGCAAATTGAAATGCTGCCCTAATTTCATTATTTGGATCAGATTATTATTCGATCTGCAGCATCAGACTTGGATTATCTCTGTATGATGTTGTCTCTGCTGAGTGTTTTCCAATCTATTGCTCTGTTAATGCTACTTTAAGTCCTCCTGTCTCTCTCCATCACCATCATCACCACCATCTCTTCCATCTGCAGAGTATGTGATTGTGTTTGAGGATCAAAGTTCAAAGGAGAAGGGTTTGGAAGAACTGATGAAA
>JANJYP010006891.1:2921-13516 GCA_024605115.1 Rastrelliger brachysoma | reverse complement strand
TTTTTTTTTTTACTTTTTTGGCTGCCTATTTCTTTTAGGTTTGGTCTTCAGATTTTATTTGTTTCCTTTATAAGGCTTTAAATATAAAATGGCACTGGCTCAAATTCCTGAGTTTCTCTCTCTTCCGATCAATGTGAATGCAGCCCGAGGTCTTCAGACATGAGCCATCTCTCTGTTTTTTTGTAATTGGGTTAAAGAATAGTCGAAATAGCTCAGATAGAGGAGAATTAAACTGAAAACAAAAACCTCAGCACAGAGATGGCTTGCTAGACTCCACACCTAACAAATCACTATCTTTTGTAATATTCTCTATACTGTGCTATATAATTCTTTATACCCCTGCATCTTTAAATTAATATATAATGGTCATTGTTCATAGGAGTTGTTTTACTTAGTCTCTTTTGTAATGTGAAGCACTTTGTAATGTTTTTGGTTAGAACTGCTACTGCTAACCATTTTCATAATCAATCAGTTTGACTAATTTTCTAATAAATATTTTCTAAAACTCTGCAGTTCCAGTCTCTTAAATGTGAATAATTTCTGGTTTATTTAGTCCTCCATGCAGTAAGATTTACTTTCTGGACTGTTGATAAGGGCAAAACGAGACATTTGAGGTTGCCTCTTGGACTTTGGGAAACAGCATTCAACATTTTTTTTTGTCATTTTCTGACATTTTACAGATCAAAACGACGAATAAATAATTAGATGTCAGATTAAAAGTCAATAATAGTTAAAGACCTAGTTTTTATGAGTGCTATACATATAAACTAAATTATTATGATTGTTATATAACTGCTGCAAATAGTCTTCCCCTAATTAGATATCAAGTGCATTCAGGAACAATAATACACATCAGTTTATTAGGACTGACAAAGATTGAAAAGTGACGATTCTTGAAAAAGAAAGCCTCTCAAGATTGGTATACCACTGCAAACTGTGTTAAAATAGAGGAACCTGTATATATGAGTGTTCCTCACAGTCTGGAAAAAAAAATCTGAACTTCATGAATGTATTGCACAATATAATCCTTTAACATGTCCCATACTATTCTGTCTCTTTAAAAGTAATTTGTACTTAATATATACTTAATAATACTTAATATCTAATAAGAGATTTTTAATCATCTCTATGACTCCCCTGCTGGTTGGCTGGCACTGAGGTGAACCTGGAGTGGAAAACGTCTCCAGTAAACTGATACAGGAAACACTATCCGCAGCTTTGTGCTACTTACTTTGGATGAACTGCTCAAAACCAAATCCTGAACCAGAAGAAGCTAACTCGGGATGCATGGACTAGTTTCTGCATCAAAATCTCCAACATAAACATGCAACATCTATACTCCTTTAAGTGGAAAAGACAAGAGACATGCGTGTTATTTTTAAGACAATATATTATCAATGTTATGTTCGCATATCATCTGACGTCCTGCCATTTTCTCCTGTCTTTCTCTTATCTCTGCAGGCAGGTGTGTGTCATGTAAAAAAAAAAAAGCCATGACATGAACAGCTGAATATGCGGGCGTGCAAACATGAACTGTAAACTCAACGGTGACAAGGTGACAGTTAATATGAAGGTAGTTATATAAGGGGAAACTAATTTAACTTCACACAAATAAGGTCCATAACCGACCTAAATACCGTTATGCTGTTACAACACAGCAACTGATTAGCTGACATCACCGCCGCTAAGCTAATGTTAGCCATTCCTTAATGCTAGGAAACCGTGCATAGCAACCACACGTTGTCACGCAATTTAAATGAGGCCTAAAGCTCCCTAGAAACACAAATTACTTATATTTCATGTACCTGAAATCATTCACTTTGTCTTCCCGTCACCTCTTGTGTGTCAGTAGTGCAGTCTTGCTCCCCATCACCTCCCAACATCATTGCTAGCTGGGATGTGTTAAAAATGAAGAGCGCTCACTATGTGTTGTTTACCAGTACCGTATTGGTCATCGATAAAACAGTTGGATACTTACTTTGCATGCTGGGTAGTGGAGCCTCTTCATTAATTAACGATCTTTGCTGCTTAGGGCGGACAGCACCACCTGCTGGTAGTGATGGGAGAAAACAAAGCTCCCTGAGGCATTAAATCAATATTAAACAACTGCATTGACAATTCCTTACTGTTTCCAAGCATTTGTTTCTAAAAATGACGATATCTGCAGGGCTCCGTAAAAAGTCTGACACAGATTACAAGTGGATTGTTATTTTGTTCAGTGGAGTCTATATTATTGAAAAGAGAGCACTTTTAAACAGTTACAGTTGCTGTTAGAAATTGTGAAAAAAAATCAAATTTCTAAATAAACTATATTATTAATATTATCATTGTTTGTAGCATTATTATTATTATTAGTAGTAGTAGTAGTAGTATTTAAAAAGCAGTTTAAAATATTTTCTAAATGAAATTCAATCATTGTGCAATATCTCAAAAACTTGGATGCAAATTTTCCAGTCTGGTTTTCAAAGTATATCATTAAATTATTGCCTTAACTGAATGCTTGGTTCGAGTGTCAAAGTAATCTTTTTTTTCCCACAACACTGATGTACACTGTCATAAATAAAACAGATATTTTCTTCTTCACTTTTACAAAAATTACATTTTTTACTAATAATCACAAATGAGGTAGCACCATCTGCTGTTGATGAGGTCATTTGCCCCAAAAAGCTATGCAGCTATTATGTCACAGAAAATGAAAATCTGTCAGTGTAATATCTAAGGATGAACATGGCTCTCTCTGTCTTAAATAATGAATGAAAGCTCATCAATTTTCCTATGTGTGTGTGTGTGTGTGTGTGTGTGTGTATGTGACAGATGTCTTTGTACGCTTGTAGCTTGAATGAATCAGATTCAGATTAAGAAATGTTATTGTCTCATGACAAAAATGAGTCTTAGACATGACTCATCACTTAAAATTCAGACATATACATCCTTCTAAAGAACAGAATAAAATATTGAACATAAATATATAACTTAGGACAACTATAATATATGATTTGGGTGCATAAAAAGTACACTTGTTTTTTGTTTAAAATGCTTATGGTAGTGGGAATGAAGGAGTTCCAGTCTGCTTATTTTGGCCAGAGGGGGGGTTATAGCAGCAGTTTGATGGTAGAAACTGGAGGGATGCTCTGTGATGAGAATGACTTTTCTTTCAGTTGTTTGGGTATAGACTAGAGTATTGATAACTGAGTTTGGATTGTGCTATTTGTTGTGCCATGTGCTATTTTACTTGCTGGATTACTGATCTGAAAGAGCTTTGATTTATGCTCAGTAGAGATGAAACTGAACCAGGATGTGATGTTGAAAAAACTTTGAGACACTCTCAGACTTTAAGAACTGTGAAGATAGACTGCTCCACAAACAGTAGTAAAGTAAAATCCTTTGGGTATAAGTCAGGAGATAGACACCATAGCGATATGTATATATGTAGTTAAACATAACGACGACACTGAAGCTTTTTAGTGTGCCTATGAGCTGAAAAACCTCTCACTGATATGCCACTGTTTAAAAACTGTGAAGTAATTTTAAACTAATCCAATAAAGGCTATGAACACCACTTTGCTTTTACACACATTTTATTTTAATATCCAACATAAGCATAATTCATCACTTCAGCTTGTTAATTTATCTGTGATATCACTAAGGTGGAGAGCAGTCTTTGCTATCACAGACTCTGATGTTTTCTTACTCACACTTTAAGTTTTTTCTTCTACCTCCTGTCCTTGCAGTTTCTCAGTGATGTGCCGTTTCCATGCCTTGTGAACCTCCAGGTGCAGCTTCAGGTCTAAGTCTGTGTGAAAAGCTTTGCCGCAAGTCATGCAACGAAAGGATTTGTTGATCTTGTGTTTTGTTCGCATGCACAATTTTAATTTGACATGATGGCTACTTGCAAACCTCTTGCCACACTTATTACAAAAATACGGTTTCTCTCCAGTATGCTGTCTCATGTGAACAATACGATTAGAGTCCTGTGTAAATGTTTTGCCACAGAAATGACAACTGAAGGGTTTCTCACCCGTGTGAACTCTCGCATGCATAACAAGCTGGTGCTTCTGTTTAAACTCCTTATTGCATTCAAAGCATTTAAAGGGCTTCTGCTCTTTGTGACTCTCATCCACATCCTCTTTTTCTGGTGCGATTTGACACTCATTCTGTATTTTACAAGATTTAAGATGATTACTTGTGGCGAAACTTTTCCCACACTTTACACACAAATATGGTTTTTCCCCAGTGTGCACCCTCATGTGAGCAAGGCGACTTGAGTTCTGAACAAATGCTTTGTCACAGTAATCACAACGATATGGTTTTTCACCTGTGTGAATTCTTGTGTGCATGACTAACTGGTAACGTTGTTCAAACTCTTTGTTGCACTCTAAGCATTTAAAGGCCTTGTGTCCTTTGTGACTCTTGCCCACATGCCTAATCAGATAAGAGTCTCTCTTAAACCTTTTTCCACAAAAACGACAAGACTTCTCTTGCCTCGGAGGCTGTTCTAGCTCCACATAGACTTCAATGCCATGATGAGGCGATGCTGAACCGTCGCTTTCATTCCATTTGTTGTCATTTACAGTCATGGTTTCAGTGTTGGAGGATGGGAACAGCTCCCAGTCAGCGTTTGGTTCTGATTTAACATGCTTGTCTTCGGTGTTGTTTGAAGTGTCAGCTTCCACATCTGGACTGATAAATTCCTCCACCTGCTCCTCTTTAACCTGCAGGAGGATCTCTGTTTCCTCCACCTTGACGTCACACTGCTGCAGAGAGGGAAGCAGCTGTCCAGACGCCGCCTGGGTGTCTAAAAGGATAGAGAGGACACATTCAGTATTTTAGCATGTCAGGTTTTCAGCAGTTACCTAAAAATATATCACCACAAACGTACGTACTATCCACCTTGGTATGATTAGCAGTTCCTCATTCATGCTTAAATGCGACAACAGACAAATCCACTCATTAATGTTTCCTGTATGTCTCGTCCTCTCTGGACTTGTGATGAAAAAGAACAGCACATACCTTCAGAGGAATCCAGTGACATATCCTTGGTCCTGCTACTTCCTGATTCCTGATGAAAATAACCCTCTGTCAGAATACATCACTGACAAGACAAGCTCTCATCTGACTTTTAATTTCCTTTGAATTGCTTTTATGGCCTTAATATGGTTTGTCTCTGTGAGAAATAATGTGTGATAAATTGAAGTTAAGATGTAATGGAATGAAACTGCTATGCAATAGAAGTGTTTTACAGAAAACAGGATGTACACTGAGAAGAAATGATGTACTAGGTAAAAAGTTCATATAGATGTGACTAGGGGGATGTACCCCTGAACTTATATTGTATGCACAGATGTCTACCACTTATTGTTTACCGCTGTATGGTTTCCATCAGTGGTTTCATAATGACTACACTCAGAGCCTCTTCTGTGAAATGTAACACCTCATGGTATACTGAGGAGACCTAACCATTGTGGCTATGCCTTTGTTTGTGTATACCCTTGATCTGTAGAATAAACTTGGGTCTTGAACTCGCCTTCATTGCGAATGTGTGTTCATTTCTCCAAGCTCGGCTTCTGCAACCCTGGTATGTCTACCTGAGCCTCCAGTCTGATCCCTGAGGTGCCTGCCCTGGATAGAGAGGTCATTTCTAACAGTCTCTTATTACCCTTTTCCAATTTAGAAAAGGCTTTTACTCGTCAATTTTTTTTTCTTTAATCGTTTTAAAATTAGTTTATGACTTGTGTAATTTGCTGCCTGGTGAAGCACTTTGGTTATGTGAATTTTTGTTAAATACAATATAATTAAAGTCATTTGCCTAAGCGTGATTTGGGTGTTTTTTTATACCATCAGCTGTCAGACATAACACCACAGCTCCCAGTAGACTCCCACTAAAAAATAGCAATGCTGACTTTACTATATTAATCCCCAGAACATTGTACACATGTATATAATCTCATGAATGTATGCTTATTGCACATTTACATATATTGTAGATTGCACAGTCACCTTAATAGTATGTTATTTTATTTTATTTATCATTTTCACCCTTACACTGCTACTTTCCTGTGTTCATTTGAATTCCTCCCAAGGGGGATCAATAAACATACATCTCAGTGTTTCCCAAAGACTATGGTGTTTGGACTTGCAAAATGAAGAGGTTATATCTAAGGTTCAAAATTAACTTTTTTGTCCACTAGCCAAATCACAAGTGGATGCTCAAATGTTAACAGCCACTCAATAAATCACAATTGTCTTTCTGTCCAGTGAGTGAAGCTAATCTACCAGTCACTTTAACCAGTATTTAACTGGTTGCTGATGCTGATTTGGAGCCCTGGTTATATCTAAACATCAAGACATCTCTACTCTAAACAATCTTGTGCTTTAGTACAGAGATGTTTATCTCACTATGAAATTATAGTGGCACAAATGAGACTATAGTGGGTCACCATATTCTATATAATTAATGGGAAACACTCCTTATCTCATATGTTTATGTTTAGTGCAATAGGGCTACTACTTTGACCACATTTTGTGTAGTTTCGTTTGTCATGTAGTTTCTCCTGTGTAAAATATTTTATCCAGAACGTGTACATGTAATAGAGTATTTTTGCACTAATGTACTCTATACTTCTTGTATTGTTTGTTTAATCTCCTGATATGGATAAAACATAATATATAACATATATTTAACTATTTATTTACCTGGGTTATATTTTGTTGCAGCGCGCCACAGGAAACTGTCGGGACGGCCGTGGGCGTCAGGAAACGGTGCGTCCTATCACTCCCCGTATGACCGTGAACGCTGTAGTCCTCCGGTGCAAAATGTTCTGAGCATACAATATAATTCCTTAACTCCTTAATGGGAGTATTTACATCCACCTTTAATGCAGACAGCCACAGTTTCAGTCTCTCCGGCTCTCTTACAGGAAGGCGGTGAAACGACAAAGCAGAGCCGGTTTTTGTTTTATTTCTACACGTCTTCACAGCGCAGTAGTGAGGCATGTTATAATAAATGTCCTCATTTGAAAAAAAAAAAAAAAAAAACCAAAATAGTATGCTGTGCTACCCCAACTGAAGTTTGACCATAGACTGTAAAAAATAGTTTGACCAAAACAATCACATCTACTTCCTGGTAACGCCCCCTGTACGTCAGCATCAGGGTCTACATGCGCAAATAGAAAAAGTAGTCCTACACTAGAGATATTGTGATTAAAGACGTTAAAGGAAAGGTTCACTATTTAAACCTGTTTAAAAATAACACTCAGTAGACCTATATGAACACTGAAATGAGCTATTCTCGCTGTAATAATTCTTCCTGGCCATTAAAAGATCCCCTTCAAATGTGCATCCAATGGTCCAATGAAGGGCCAAAACTGCATTTAAAAGTTTGTCTAAATCTTATATGAGGCTCCAGCAGGCTGAGTTAGTCATTTCAAGTAGATATCTGCAACAAAAAGGGACAAGCACAAGACTGTAACATTGAAATATATCTACTTAATTTGACTCATTTTGAAGCCATTGGAGATGGAGGCATTGAAAATCAGGTAGCTAGGACCATTTAACCTTAGGGGTGTTTGGTTGTCACATATTTAAAGATATTAAAAATCTCAATTTGAGCCACCTCTAGTAATAACCACGTTCAGACTTCATGATCACTTCATGCTATTGATTGCAATTTCTCTTGCATTATTTTATAAATGTTATGTTATCACTGAGTAATATTTGACTTCTTTGACCTCCTCGCTTCACTCTTTGATCAGATAACATATAATATAATGGAACAATATATGAATGTTAGATCAGATAAACAGCCTGGTACAGATAGCTTTTGTGTTGGTAGCTTAACCAGCAGTTTGTGGTTATGTAAAACATACCAACAGTGGATGAGACACTGCGGGCAAAACAACTGGAAATATTACTTCTCTACAGGCTTATGTTTGTTGAAACAGCTGATTTGATCAAGTACATTTTTTTTAAAGCTTTGTATTGTTTTTATATTTTAACGGGATTTGTTAGCAGTAAAGAAAATGTAAAAACAAATAAAAAATCAGCAGCCTCATAGCCTTAAAGTAAAACAAATGAATTCATCTTTGCCCATATTGTATAGAAACACACTCTTAGTAAGATCTAATAAAGTAAGGTGCCTTTATTGCCACTATATTTAATGAAATGACTAGTGCCCATAAGTGATATTACTAACATTCAGCATCACACATAATCAAACGCAACCCATCATAAAACTATATGACATAAAATAAATAAAGTTCTGAGAGTGCAAGGGTCTGGTGAAGTATTGCACCAGTAATGTCTATGATTATCATTTGCAGTAAAATACATTATTTTAAGTTCATTTAACTGTATATAATCATTTATTAAGAATGCACCAGGTTGCTTTCAAGAATTTCTGCATATTAGAAAGTTAATTAAACATTTTTTGACTAAAATATTGTATCTTCTGTTGGTTGCTATGACGATGTATGATTTTAATATCGATGGATAGCAGCATACATGTCATTAATCGGCCACATTCTAGAATCATGGTGTACAATGAGGTGTGATGTCACACATTTTGGGAATCTAACATAGAATCACTTCAGTTCACTTTGACCACACGATCGCTGAGACCAGTTGGTTGGTTTGCAGTTGGTTTGTAGTTTAAGTTTTATCTGTTTGAAGATCCACAAAAAAAGTTAAAAATGCCTTGGTTTCTTAAGAAGGTTTGTTTTTTTTAAAAACTCTGACACAGTTTTTTTTAGTTTCTACACTTTTTCATGTGAAGGTAGAAGTCAGAAGTAGTGCTGACTTGTCTGTAGATCACAGTGTCTGTGAACACACCTTATATCTGCTATGAAACCACATTATGTTCTTGCAGTTTACAATTAATTTGATGCGTTTTTCTTCATGTCAAACAGAAAACCAAAATACACCCACAAGTTCCAGTTGAGGAACAAGTGACCCATCTCCGGTCTGCCTCTAAGGCAAAGTAAGTGAAGTTCCTCATACACACAGAAAATAGAAATAAATGTAGGTGTAAATGAGATGCAAGTCAGTTACTGATGTTGATGCNACACCCACAAGTTCCAGTTGAGGAACAAGTGACCCATCTCCGGTCTGCCTCTAAGGCAAAGTAAGTGAAGTTCCTCATACACACAGAAAATTGAGTAGTCAGGAAAATAGAAATAAATGAGATGCAAGTTAGTTACTGATGTTGATGATAAAATGTCAAACTGTGATTTTGTTTTTTACCAGAATTGTTGTGACTGATGCTCCTGTTGCCAAGTCCTGGCTGCATAGAGTGTTTTGTCAACCAGTGGTATGATTGAGAGAAATTTCTTTACATTTACCTTTTAGCAGTTTGTAATATCTATATTTGGTATTTAGACACAGAAGGTGTCAGACATTATTTATACTTAATATAGTTTGGGTGTCAATTCACAGTGTAATAACAAGAAAAACAAAGACAAGAAGCCTGGCAATTGCGGTCTGTTCTGCTGCCGTGTAAGTTTTACTGCTTCACATTAATCACACAGTCATCACTCTGGACAAAAAACTAAAATACTTTTACTTTTAATCCTTTTTGTTAATTTAAGGATTATAAAAACTATAATGATGTCTGACTGAGNTAAAATACTTTTACTTTTAATCCTTTTTGTTAATTTAAGGATGAACAATGAGCTTTTTTCTTTCCACCAACAGAGACATAGACGGGTTGCTCCAGCCTCTCAAAGTAAAGAAGAAGTCAAAGCAAAAGAAACTATTAGGAAACCTTACAGAAGGTACAGGATAGTATTTTTTTTTCTTTTTACTGAGTGTTTGTTGAGAAGAAAGAAAGACAAGCAAAAACTAAGTCTTCTACAGAATTACAATCTGTCTCTCCCTTCATGTTGCAGCCATGCCGCTGAAGACATTAAGTTGGTGGATTTTGAGGATTGTGAGGACAAAGAAGAAGAAATAAAGGAGAAGATAGAAAATGACAGGTAACTTCACAAACACCATCACATACTCATAATTCAAAATCATAAACACAAAAATAACAGGAGCACTGCTGTGTGTTGAACCTCAGCACTCATTTTGGTACCAACTGTGTGTTTTGTGATGATTACGGATACTTCCTGATAGTTATAAACATTTTGTCAGTATTAGTAGTGGCAACTGTGATCGTTACATCACTTTTTACACGACAATATTGACTTTGTGTTTTTTGTGTATCTCTTTCTGTAGTCTCAAAAATGTCCCATGTTCCAAAAATGTCTGTCAACATGTTGGCTGGTTTGGGTGAGTAAATCTGTTGTTTGTCGCAGCTCTAAACGAATAAATGGATATTTGAGAGACAAACTGAAATCTAGAGAAAAGTAGCTACTGTTATTGATGTTATTTGTGTGTACTAACATGATGTCTCTTGTGTGACAGATTTCCAAACCCAGCCCAGTTATGTTACCTAATTTCAAGCATCCAAAGCCTCATCACGTTAAGAAGCTTCATCAATGACTTCACTAGGCAGGCGGCGCTATGGCGGCATGTACCAGAGGCTGAACTCATCAGGTACAACATCCCACCACACACAAACACACACACACACACACACACACACACACACACACACA
>JANJYP010006890.1:0-17571 GCA_024605115.1 Rastrelliger brachysoma | reverse complement strand
GTGTGTGCAGCTTTATGGAGAGTGTATCTGTGTGCTCAGGCCTGCATGATGTGTGTGTGTNGTGTGTGTGTGTGTGTGTGTGTGTGTGTGTGTGTGTGTGTGTGTGCGTGTGTGTGTGTGTGTGTGTGTGTGTGTGTGTGTGTGTGTGTGTGTGTGTGTGTGTGTGTGTGTGTGTGTGTGTGTGTGTGTGTATCAAGTGCACACAAATTCACACAAAATGCAGTGAGCCGTGATAACTTTCTTGGTTATTTCAGGATTATCTAAGGGTTGTGACTTTCCTGAAAGAGCATGAAAGATGAAGCTTTTAATTTGTAAAATAACCAAAATGCTATGTTAAGTTATTGTAAAATCCTAAGAAAATCATTCAGATCCTGTCTCTGGCATTATGAAGTGAACCCTGAGACCTAACTGGCAAAATGGTAATGGTAGAAATGGTAGAAAAGAAGCACTCTCCCCTGTCTTAAGAGCTACTGTTTGACTACTTACAAACTTCAGTGCCCTTGACAAAAGCACAGAAACCTGAACTCTACCAGTACTATATCCCTGAATCCTGAATTGAGTCATTCTCTCTCTCTCTCGCCTCTTTTAAAAAGTTGGTTGTGTGCACTCTTGCCCTCTCTCTCTCTCTCTCTCTCTCTCTCTCTCTCTCTCTCTCTCTCTCTCTCTCTCTCTCTCTCTCATTCACACAGACGCAGACACAAACAGATGATAAGTTGATTTGTTGCATGATTCACACACTCAGAACAAAAAGCAAATCATATTATTTCTGGATCAGGGTATGTTGCGTCACAGAGGCACTCAATTTATTGAAATGTTTTATCTACGCAAAAACTACTGTCTACTTCAGATTTTCCTGATTGTTGTTGACACATAACATGACGTGGTTTAAATGTTACAGGCCTCACTCAATCTATTCACGCGAGGTTCCCTATTCCTCCTGCCCATATGGATTTCTCTTTGAAATTTAAGATCCACAAAGAGCTGAGACACACTTGCTCTTCTTGTCAACCACTGTATCTGCTCTGTGCAGGGAGGTGCACGCTCTCTTATCACGCAGCCATCTTATCTTCATGGGCATTTAAGAGAATAAGGGTGAAGGGATAACAAAGTCAGCCGAGAGGAAGCGTCGCCTAAATCCCAAAGAATGATGCAGGCTAGGAGAGAGTTACCGCTACAGGCCATTACCAGCAAGGTTAGCCCGATATCTCATGGTTTGCCAGTATTTGGAAGCCTCATTTTATATTAAGATTGAGCTTTCTCCCCAACAAAATAAAGTGTCTCAATTACATTTACATTTCTTTTTACCTTTTGTTTGAAGATTTAGAAGATGATTGGAAATGAAGCCATGTCATTTAACAAAAAAACACTTATCATTTCAAGGTACCCTGTTGTTAACTGGGACTATATACCATTTCATTTGTATTTAACTGGAAAGATTAAACACAAAACTACAAATTAGGAGCTTTTTAAATAGAAGATTTTCTTTGGAGATAGAGAGAAGACAGGAAATGAGGGAGAGACATAGCGAACAGTATGCAACAAGATCCCACAATGGACTATGATAAGGCAACCACATGAACCATAGTAGAAGCTTTAATATCAACATAGGCAGTCATTTATTTTGATTTTTAAAGATGCCTTGGCATACTGCTGATAGGAGCTCCAAATGAGAAAATGCGTTATTCTACACAACAGTTGGACTAAGCAACAGCATATTTTGTCATTTGGAGAACTTGTCACGTTGTGAACGTACTGTGCACACGGTTTTCCTTTCTATATTCTGTATACAAATATCGGTATCAGTCAACCAACTCTAACTCGGTCGAAACTTTAAAACATGGTGGCCCAATAAGACTAGCTTGCACCATCCAGATAAATGCACATCAAAGCCATACACTGCTCCAAGATGTGAGCTTGTATGTTTGTGTGTGTGCTTGTGCATGCACGTGTGTAAATGTGCACACGCCTGTGTGTGTGTGTGTATGAGATAATGGCAATCCTTTGATGCCCAAGAGTGATTTGGTTCAGGCTCTCTGGCGCATTATTTCCTTTTTGGCCTCCTATAAAGAACTTTGATGAGGACCCAGAAGAGAAGACCCTTATTGCCTGCACTTACTGTGTCAATAATGGAATTGTTTTGGAGACTTCATCCTCGTCTCATCTTCTTCTCTTCCAGCCTCACATGCAGGCAGTCTTTCATCTATCTTTTCCATCTTCTTCCGTAGCATGCAACTGCTGAGATCACCAACCCATGTCGCCCTTCTCGCTGCTGGAGGAAGCGGAGCTATCTGCACAAGTCGTCTTGCTGACGCTCACTCTCACTGACACACACTGGATGAGTGCTGATGAGTGTTGTGTTTACATAACACACTCATAACACGCACATGATATGATTTATGGGTACTTATGGGTATTTATGGGAATGAATGAACATTTAGATGCCATTTATGAACATGCTTTTATTAAAATAAAAATCTGAAACAGACAACGAAACATCAGAGAATTAAAACCACTATGTAAAGATTTTGTAATGTGATTATCTTCTGAATTATTCTACCTTTTTTTATTTGTGGTAAAATCCCAGTGAAAGTCAGTGCATGCTATGTGTTGCTCTTCAGTGTGAGATGTTGAGATTGGAAATGTTAAATTCTGTGATGTGGTTTCAATGTGTCTGTAAATAAATGAAAAACTATGTTTATCTAAAGTTTGCACCCTCTTAGAAGCATGATTTGATAAATGTTGCATACATGCACAAATTGCCATGAACAGAGCATGTTATATATCACCAATTGGATTTACTAATTCTTATATACGTTTTACATTTAGTTGATGGATTATGTTGTAAGATTCTTTTTGAAGTATTACTGGAAGGATTAGAAACATATGATGGTCAGATTACAGGCACTGTTTGAAAAGAAGATATTTTTCCCCTTGGTTGTTGGTGAAAAAGTAAAAGCTATTAATGGAATTTTAAAGATCCTTGTTTTCCCCTTTTAATCGACACAACAATGTTCTTTGTAGCAGTTAAAACTAACTACAAACAACTACGTTTTGCATGAAATGTCACCTCAAGTCTTGGTCCCCATTACATGCACAAACCAGAGTTCAGTCCCTAATTCCTCCCAAAATTAAGAAATTGTTAAAGGCCATACATCATTCAGGCCCCGCTGAAGAAAGCGGCTGCTCCGAGTAATTACAGGGAATCAAAGACTAAGTGGTCCAAGATCAAAGGAAGGCATTCTTCTGTAATCCTGGGGTGTTGCAAATCTTTTGGAATCTGGTCGCTGCGTTCCACCACTGTTTGACATCTATTTACTGTATAAAAAGGAACGGTGCCATCAATTATGGGCCTGCTAGTGCTATTGTTTACTTTTGCCAAGCCCTGAGTGCTGGGTCCCGCTTTGTGAAATATAGATCTCCCCTCTCCCCTGTTTGCTCTCCATAGTCGAAGGTGTGCTCTCTTGCTTGCCCTTGGCTTTGGGATGGGGGTTTGACTGGCTGCTTCCTGGTCTGTGATGTAGGCTGAGAGATTAAGGAGGATAGAGTTTATGCAGCTCGCAGGTTTTGCATGTTTGTTCAGTGTTGAGATGTGGAAACCGACGTGTCACTGTCGATCAACTGGCTGCAGCGGATGCACAAACGGCTGTATAGTTTCATTGGAGCAATATATAAAATAGGGCTGGTCAGTGGCTGCGATGTTAGTATTAAACTATAACCTGCAATTTCTCTAAACTTATTACTTTATATTGCAATACTCAGCTTAATCATTACTTTCTATTTTTCTGCTTTCCAGTTTGGTATGTTAAAAATAAAACTAACACGATATGAAGTTAAACTAACAATCCATTATTTTACATAAAAGTAATGCAACCTGTATGAAGATGAAGTCACTAGCACAGAAACTCAAACTTCAACTGGGAATACAAAAAAGACTTCACAGTACAGCCCACACAGTTTGATCATCATGTTCTTCAACTTCTCCAACATCTTCAACACCAGTCGGACACCGCAGTTAGCCACAAGCAAGAATACAATATTTCATTTGGCAGCCAGCGATGGTTGATGTTTTGACTTTGCAATGAGTTTCAGTCATCACTGTGCACAAGCAGGATCATGTTTTAGTGCTCAATTCAACAAGAAATTGAATTATATATATAAAAAAGGTGACTGTCTGGCTTGGTAATTATCTGCCAAGTCACACAAGTCCCAAATCAACATCTTTGTGTCTGGTTTCTGTGCGAGGCCATGAACTCCCTCCTGCTAAACGCACGCCATTTCAGAAGAAAGAAAAAAAAAAAGGAAAGGGCGGCTGGTGGGACAGTTTTTGGTAGCTCACTTCTCTAAGGGACATATTTTGTAGCCATGATGCCTTGGGTTTGTCACATATCGTTCCCATCTCTTATCTGTCTCTGCAAGCACAAAACTCCATAATAATGATCTTTAAAAGAATGCATTTGGCTCCGTTTGCTCAAATGCAACCATATAATCACAACATCCTGGGTTGCTCTGATCCTTGTTGCGTGTCATCTGTGCCTCTTTATATGATCAAATAAATTCTTTCCTTTATTTGATATTAAAACTGTGTTTGTCACAGGAAGATAGAGAGATCAAAAGATGCCAGATATTGAACCCAGCCTCTACCTTGGAGTCAGACTGGATGTACCTATTGTCTGGTCGTATTCCTCTGCTGCGAGGTTTGGCCACAGCTGGTAACGGTGGAGGTTTGGCAAGAACAACCAGTCCAGTGCACACATTTCCCAGCTAATGGAGAATTTGTGAGTTAGAGTCTTTAATTTTCCAATAGGTGGGTGGATCAAAGATATGATATGATTAAAGGAGAACTAAAGCACGCTGTTCCATGTCAAATAAGTGGACAAGGGATTCTTTCAGAAACATTTTCTTGTATACAGTCACCCTCTGTGAACCCAGTAATATTTAAAGTATGTGATTTTAAAAGGTAAAATGCTAATGTGCTTTCCTTTGTGTATTTTGTCATTAAAAGAATGCCTTTTATTTTTTTTTCTCCCAATCCTTTGCCTGTGGCTGACAGAATTAAAAGATATACCACATAGATTATATACCATTTATGGTATATTTTACATGGTGTATACTCGTACATGGTATGCTGGTAGTCTGACAGGATAATTTTAAAGCTGCACTAATCAGTATTCTTCTATTAATGATGAATCATGCATTACTTGTAATGTGAAAGGGGTTACTCACAGTGAAAAAACCCACAGAGAATTATCACCCAGCTTTGCAGTCAGAGTACAGAGCATTTTAGTGGTTCAGTGGTTCAGCTCGTTGCTTTGGTTTTATGGTCCACAACTTTACTGGTTTGGTACTCTCAGTTAAAAAGTAATGATAAAACCACTGCACACCACCGAGCCAGCTCCAAATTGTAGACAGACAACATAACTGGTGAACTCCGTGAAGAATTTGGCATCGTAAGAGCTACATATTTCCCTCAGGAGTTGGTGGAAACCAAAGCAGAGCTACAAGGAGACACGATTTTGTTAGCTATCCATGTGAATGCTAATGTTTCTGTATGCGTGCAGGATGTGTAAATAAGCAACAGTGACCACATAAATTGGTATTTCAAAAATGTCTTTTCACATTTTTTTGCACTGCCCTCAGGTGGCCAAAAGAAAATCAATGGATACAGCCTTAAGTCTTTAATGCTGTTTAATGGACACATGTTGCTTTCTGTACAGTAAATCATGTTTAAAGCTTAGCTTTTCAACTTTTAAATGGGAAATGGGACTGAATATTAGCTGCACTAAAGAAAAGGACAAAAATTAAGAAATAAAATATATTTTAATGACCTTTTAATTACTTGAAACTGGATGTGAATATTAGATTATATTGCATAAGGCTCTTAGAACACAACCAGCTCAAACAAAACTTTTGATATAATTGCATGGAGAAAGTGTTTGCAGTGAGGTTTGACATGTTCAGTATGGTTCTTGTATCATCAGTGCTGATAATGTTTTCTTTTTCTTATCACATCACTGACTTGGTTTGCTCCCCCAGCTATACTGTCACACCCCTGGTTATACATATAGTTGCCAATTGATTAGTAACTATTGAAAGACATGTTTCTTCTCTAAACAGCAAGCAAGAGTGTTGGGGCCCCACAAAATTTTCACTTCAATGACACTCATGCCTCATTTTGTAGATTATTTCCCAATTTAGCAGTCACAGTTGTCTGGTTTTGTACCTTGATGAAGGCACTAATTTATAATTTGGTCATAGTCTATACATGTTTGACTTATGCTTAATGAACAAAAATTGAATCCTTCTGCATTCCTGTTTAATCACAGGTCCCTGATCAGCACTCCCATTGTGAGACCTTTGATAAGACAGAGCAGCCAGTCTTAAAAGTCCAGTAAATCTGCTCGACGAGGAGGTGAATCAACTGTAGGTGGTCTAATCATCTCAGCTCCTCACCCAGACTCATCCTCATCGGCATTTTTTCCCCCCATAGTGACTTCACTTGAATCTGCGACACACACACAAACATACACATCCCACATATGTGATGTTGCTGACCCACAAAGACAAATCAGAAAAGCCTCGGGGCTCGGCCTGCCCGACCAAAGAGATGAGGTCATCCGACAGAACCTGATTTTCCCTCAAATTGCACCTCTGATCAGCGCGTGTTTCCTGCAGCAATTACACTGACCCCAAGTCCTCATTAGCAAATAGTGTGGAGGAGAAAAAAAAGGACAAAAACCACTTGGTTTGAGAAGGGCAGGATGTTTACTTCAGAGAGGGTTGCAATGTTTTTCTATTCCTCCTCTTTATCTCCCATCATGTCTTGAGGGTTCTTCTCAACATCACCTTTTGATTAGTGAGACTTGGATTCTGCATCATGTGCTGGAAGTCTGAAGATAAAAGGGTTTAGAGTAAGGTGGGAGTCACGGTGCCATGTCCCTCACAAGAAGTTAGTTTAAATTTTTGACTCATGGATCTGCTGAATCTAAAAGGAGATTTATAAAGCTATATAAGAGAACACCCACTATTACAAATCGATTTGCAGACATGAAAGTGCATCTTTTTAAAGTGCATTTATGTTGTTAGCTATTTTGGGGTCTTTACTTGTAAGAGTCAAATCACCTGCAGCATTTTTCTTTCTTAGTTTCTTTTCTTTAAAATGAGGCACTTGATGGAACTTTAACTCATATTACCATGAATCTACAATTCTGAAAGCATACTTTAATGCTTTTTAAGAGGATCGTATTTCTCCTTAACATGCTGAAAGCACTCACACACAAAGACAAAGACAAACACACACACAGTCCGACTTTTTAAAGATAGTATGCACCTGGACTTTTAGAGGTCAGATACAGGACACCTATGGTAGCATGTGTGTATTATTTTTGCCCTGCTGGGTGCATGGATCTATGAACTGCACGGTCAGTTCATCACTTTGTCCACTACACATTCTCATAATGAAATGACCACATAGGTCGATTGTACCTGCACTCCAGAAGAACCCACAGGAGCCTTTTTTAATATGCTTCCTCAGTAATCAAGGCTGGTTACTTTCAGGCACAAAAATCTCTTTGGTAGGGTAAGAAAAAAATATGGACAGGGTTAAAATGATTATTAGAAACATGTGGATTAGGGCTAGTCCTGTTTTTTTTTTTTGTTTTTTTTTTACCTGTACTGTCATTGTCATTTCACATACCTGCACTGCCTGTACAGGCTGCTGTCTAGACTAAAATATCTCAATTACTGTAAAATGAACAGCCATAAAGTTTTAGACACATTAATGGTCGTCAGAGCATGAATCCTACTGACTTTGACATTTTTGGTTTTTAGTGACTTGTCTCAACAACTATGTACAATGAAATTTGCTATGCATACTGATATTGCCAGAGGTTGAAAACTAATGACCTGGATAGATTGAGATGTCTTGACAACTATGGGATTAAATGCCATAAAATGTTATTAATTTTAGTGAGCATATGACTTTTACTCTTTTATTTATGACCCAAAAACCTGTAAAACTAATGGCATTATCCTTAGTTGAACTTCGTATTTAGAGCTAATAAGTGAACGTAGGCGTCCTAATATACTAAATGAAGATGAGGGACATAGTAAAAAAAAAAAAAGAAAGAGAGTTTAACCAATGAGAGCTACTTGTTGAGCAGCAGTCACAACACAAAGTAATGCTCTCATCCTGATAGCACTAAAATAGATCCTGGTGCTTCTTCTTGTTATCTGTCTACTGTTCTGTTAACTAAAACAAGATTGGTAATGGTTCAATAGAAAACTTGTGATCTTCGATTAAACACTAACAGAACAGCAAGGGCACACAGTTTGTTCAAAAGATGTTTGTACCATCAGCTCCAATCTGAAAACGATTGCTCTAGTGTAGAAAAGTCATTACTTCATGATGAGGTCAAATGAAAGTTTATGCTGCAACATTGCTGATAAGCTCAATAGCTTAATCTGTTTTGGACCCAGGTGGTTGCATTAATAAAAAATATAACCATAAAATAACCAATAACTTACATTGTGAGCTTTAAATTGTTACTTTCCATAATTAATTACAAATGTATTGTATGCGTCAGATAACTTAAATTAAGAAAGATCACTCTGCTGTTGTTTTTCTACTTAAACAAAATACATGAGTGAGTGTCATCTCACTCAGTTCTGGTTTTCTGATATATATGATTTTAAGGAGGAGTACAAGGTGATTTGTTAAGATGTACAGTTTGGCGCTGTAGGAACCTGATTCATCCCAAAAACATGGGGGCCCTCCAAGTAAGAACTGGAAACTGTTATAATTCATTCATGCTGCTCCAGGCCAAACAGCTCCCACTTGATTTAGTATGATCTACGAGTCACATGTAAATGTACACCGAACTAATTGGTGGTGCAACAGTCAGGGGTTTTAAATCAGTGGTTATATCACCTGTTGTTTCAAACAGGGAGGTAGAGAGGAGAAACACCTTCTAAGATTATTTCATGTTTTGTTTCAGTTTCTCAGTTTTGAAAAAAAAAAGACTGGACACTTTTTGAACTTTGCACTACATTTTATGTACTTTGATTAGTGTTATATATGTGATATATTACAAAATGAATGAATATCCACTTCAACTTTAAAATAACCTACACATTTAATTAAATAATCTGTCCAAAGGCTTTAAAAAGTTACACTAAAGATGAGGAAAAGAACACATCATGCTGACCAATTGAACTTGCCCAAAAAAAAAAAAAAATGCCGTTAAACATGTTGCTGTTGACATTTGTTTGCAGTTATTTATTTAGGCTATAATGTGGCAGTGGGGGGTACATATGTTCTTAAAAGGAAAAAGTAACAGTGACTTTAAATAGCAACACAATAAAAATGAAAAAAAAAACAATGCATGGAAATGTTTGATTGGTAATAAAGGAGAAGATTTCCTGTAAGAAACTCCCAACCTTGGATTTTACAGAAGGTAAAAAGGCGACAAACTGCAGGAAAATTTACAAACTTTTCCATACAACATCATCATTACAGTAATAATGAGTAAGGAACACTGCATATATTTTCCAAGCATTACAAAACACTCTGAACTAACTGTGCAATAAAATGTAAAAAGCCCACAGGAGATGTATTAGTTAATTATTTGCATGCCTATAATGCCAGCAGGATGTTAGCCAGCTCAGGCAGAGAAGTCCTGAAATGCTCTTTGACCCTCGAAACGTTTGGACAACTTGTACTGGAATGAATGGGGTGCAATTATGGAGCATGGCATTCACTGCTTTCTTTGCGCATTGGTTCCAAGAAACACAATTGTTTTTGGGTGGCATGCAGGTGGGGGTCGCTACCTTGTTGTTGTGATAGCGACCTCTGTAGGTTGAACTGTAGACGAAAAGTATTTCACCTCTCATTCTTTGCATCCCTGCATTCTTGTATTTCATAGTTTTAATCCTGACTCATTCATGACTGCAACCCACCGTCGACATAAAACAGTTTTGACATTCAAAACATTTTGCTATTCTCATCGATGCGGAGTGTTCATCTCTTACAGCATCATTACATCAAGACTGTCCTCTTGTAGAAATTGAACCGAAAATATAGAAGCATGTCAAACAACGTATGCTTTCATTTACCTTTATGGTGCAAACCTGACACCATACCTCAAACTGTCAAATCAAAAATGAGTAGGGATACATTAAATATTTGACCTTTGCTTAACAAAATATTAACATATTTCTGTAGTGATCATGCACTGGCTGCCATGCTCCTCGGAGAAAAGCAGAAACTCTCACACTTTGTTTGGATGACGCTGAATTTAATGTACTCGCTCTTCTCTTTGATGTCCAAAGTTTGTGTTAGTGTGTAGAGAAAGCTAATGCAGCCCATACCTGAACTGTACCTGAATGACAAAACATGCTTGAGGAGCTGTGCGGACAAAAATGATCATATAGCACATCATTGAAGACAGATACAACTCTGTCTTAAAATAAAAATGACTGCATGAACACTGGATATTCTGGTATTTAATTCAGCAGCTCATAGTTGATACCATATGCTCAGTAAACTATCATCTTTACCTCCATTTTTCACACATTTTAGAAGAGTCCACTCAGTCAGCTATGCCAAACTAAAAGTTAACAAGCCAGAAGATTAAGAAATCCCTTTTTGCTTTCATGCTGCTAATACTAACTGCTACCAAATGTGTAAATCAGATGTTACAGCAGTGATTAAAATAGATAAATACATAGGCCCAATTGAATAAGAGTGACGAAGTAACACATTCCCAATCAAAGCTGCAATTACATTTAAAAATACTGTTTATTTTTTGTGACTGCATGGTACATTAAATACAATTAAGTATCATAAATCAACTGGATTGGCACAATGCATACAATGTTACACAGTTCTTATTTGAGACTGCATATTGCAAATGACCTCCAATTGGAAGATAAGTGTACAGTTTAGATTTATAAAGGCTCAAACATACAGCTCGATAACCAGAATGGAAACATTTCCCTTCTCTGTGTAAGTAAGTAGAAATGATGAAGAGGGTGTGTGACCTCTTCAGCCTTGCAGACAAAACACTTTACATTGTTGCCTCTTACTTACTCATTTCCACACACACTTCAACACATAGACAAGTGGAGTTGGAGACCAAACTGCAAACCTTGAAATTAATGGACGATCTGTCCTACCTCCTGAGCCGCAGCTCAGTCCCCAGTTTTATGTCCAGCGTTCAACACTTTGACTTTTCAAGACAATCCAAAAGTCAAGTCCCAGCTCAACATATAGGCAGCATTCTTGTAGAAAACTATGTATCACACTATACATGAAAATTACAATGTCCCAGCTATTTCATGGTACTTATAAACGATGAAAAGATAGACAAACTATTTATAGTTTATATAAATATCATTTTAGTTGTCTTGGTTACCCTATGAGTATTCTACACCAGGCTTTAGACTAAGGCCCTCTTACTTACTGTGTTTTTGAAAGCACTTATACCTGGTGAAACATACCTGGCTTCTACCAAACACACGTTGGCAAATGTTTGACAACTCTCAGCAAGTTTTCTGTTCCTGCATTACATTTTGACAGCGCAAATGGTGTTGGAGACAAACAATACAAATGTCCAAATGAGTTGTCATAGTCAAATACATATGCCATGTTTCAGTCAATCATTTTGACTATAACGTGTAACCTTACTCCTACGTGGCAAGCTGACTTTTGTGTTCTTTCAAATTGTTTTTATCCTTCTCTGTGCAACTGACACATCAGTTGACTGGTACGATGATCAGGTGCCTTGCACATGCTCGTGCTTGCTCCCTGACACACGTTGAAGACAAGTTGCCAGCAAGACAAGCAAGCAAGACCGTGGTGCTGTCACTGCAGACACCTGAATAAAAAATGTTGCAAATAGTTTGCAAGCAGATATGTGCTGGCTCGTTGGCAGAGTCGCAGGGCCTGCGTGGTTCAACAAGACAGCTGAATCCAGCAAGTGTGGAGACAGAGGAAGATTAAAATGCTACCATGCAAAGACAGACAGTGCAATGCATGCATGAACAAAGATAAATGTATGTATATAAAGTATGTAAATGCATGAGTGTGTCTGAGACGTCTCAAGGATTTGCAGTGACAGAGGCGATTTAAAACACTTAGCATGTTTGATTGTGTGATTACATATGCAGCTACTAAAAAAATGTAATCAATCACAATTAGATATTATCAATTGGAAATTATTTATTTAGCTTTTTTATATTTTCTGTCATATACCTAATGTTAAAATGTCAGATGTTCATGTTAAAAGCCAGCATGTCCAATAATGAGGTAAATCTTCTGAACACTTAGCTGCTTGTAATTTCTTCATATGGTCATCTGCTCCATGCCCGACCTGTGAGTTCACTACTCCACCCTGTTAACATTATGATGTATTTCCATTGTTATGCGGCTAGTCACTCTGAGTTACAACTCCATTACACAGCACTACAGTGTAAAATAAGTTGTTTACCTGTTGGAGGTGTGATGGTTGGCTACAGCTCTTCATCAAACATCATAATCATTGTGCCTGTTTCTGCTTGTACTATTCCTACTTACATTGTTTCTAAGTGATCCGCTAATCAAAGAGCTCCAATATCTCTGTATCTTGTTATTTTAACCATTGTTTAGTGCTGCTAATGGTTCCCTTCTAATTCGGTGAGGAAGATGGTTCACTTTTTCCGCATTCTTCAGCATAAATGTGTCACGTTATTTAGTCTTTTAAAACTTTTAATTTGAAGCATTAAAGGAGTAAATGTTCAGCTTGCATTGGCAGTAACTTAACAAAACTGATACAGCTAGAATAGAGTGGGCTCATCAGGGGACAGAGGCTGAACTGAGGCCCTGCCTAAAGGGCTGTTATTAAGTACATAAGGACTTTTTTGAACCATGAATCATGTAATGTTATTGTAGTGGAGTCCAAGAATTCTTGAGTTCAGGCTTATCCATGGTTAGTAAAAAAGCAGAGAAGACACAACATGTAAATAAGACAATTTTGAAATTCACATATTACTTCTTTTGATACAGCCTAATGGTCTTTCCCACCTTCAGCACCTGGGCAGCGCNAGCAGAGAAGACACAACATGTAAATAAGACAATTTTGAAATTTACATTTTACTTCTTTTGATACAGCCTAATGGTCTTTCCCACCTTCAGCACCTGGGCAGCGTTAACATGTTTTGTAAACCTCATAGACTACTCATTGATGAGAGAAGTAATCACATTACCGTAACATGTTGCTGTCCAACATATCATTTGTCACTGTAATTCTTCTTCCGTATAAAGAAGAATTACAGTGCTTATTTTATTCGTTCTCATTCGAACTACAGAAAAAAAGCAGTATTCAGAACAGCACATGCAACAACTGGGTGTAGATGGAGTCACTGCTCTGTATGACTTCATAGCATGAGATTAGAGGAATCAGCTACAACATGTATTGTGCATGTAAAGGTGAAAATGTTAGAAAGTTTGTCCTTTTCATACCTTTGCTTTGCATGAAAAACCCTCAAGCCGTGACTGAGTACTTTTACTCGACTGATTAAATGATTAATTCATCCAGTCAGTTAAGTAGTTACTTGATTATGAGGTAGTTTACCATGCTCTTCATTTCGTTGCTGCATGTTCAGCTTTGTTTGTTATAGAAATGAACAATTGCCCTTACAATGTCACCATAAGATGAAAGTACAACTTGCTTGTAATTAAACACTACTAGACAATAGGGAGCTGNTTTGCATGAAAAACCCTCAAGCCGTGACTGAGTACTTTTACTTGACTGATTAAATGATTAATTCATTTAAGTTCATTCAGTTAAGTAGTTACTTGATTATGAGGTAGTTTACCATGCTCTTCATTTCGTTGCTGCATGTTCAGCTTTGTTTGTTATAGAAATGAACAATTGCCCTTACAATGTCACCATAAGATGAAAGTACAACTTGCTTGTAATTAAACACTACTAGACAATAGGGAGCTTTTTCCCAGTTCTGTTGTGACTACAGCAGCGCTGTTATTCTCCACTGAGATGGGAAAAAATCAGTTGTTTGTTTTTGAGGAAATCACATTCCTGCAACCTGGCAAAGCCAGATGAAGGGTAACGTTTTAATATCTCAGTCTCCAGAGCACAATTATTTACTGGATGCTCAGGAAGAAGATATCCAATGCCACCCAAAGACTGCAGCAGATGACTCAATATTTCTAAGCATCAAAGAGTGCAATGTGAAATGTGGTGTCTGACCTGTGAGGTTGCTGGACTCCATGACATCAGACCCAGTATCACGTCATGGTCAGCCCCTGAGTGCTAATTAACACCAGACAGAGGGATCATAGACAAAGCTCAGGGCATTACCATTCATCACTGAGCAGCTTAGTTTGTTTATTTGCAGATGTAGAAGAGAGAATAATAACAGATTGTTCAAATTGGAGGTAAGACAACCCAAAGGATATATAAATTAACAAGCAAAAAAAAAACAAAACAAAAAGGTGGGTAAACTCAGTGTGGCAGGGTTTTACCGCCTACAACATCTCAGCATCCCAGCAAGTCTCCTCAGCTGATTACACAGCAGCACCACACTCCAGGCCCTCCTCTCATGTGACCCACTGGTCCGTGTAGTGTCGTCAACCTTTATGAGATGGACAAACCCAGAACAGAGGCCTAAAAGCTTGCACATAAAAGAGACTATGTTTGCTTTTCTGCCTTTAAATGGAACCAGCCAAGAGAAGAGAAGAGAAATGGAAAAAAACAGATGCAACAGGTTTGCAGAGGATCTTTCTCTAAACAGTGAGCAACAAGTCCTCCCTGTGCTTTTAAACATGAATTAATGTAAATTCCAGGCGTATTTTAAGTCTGCCTGTGATGCCTCGAATCACCAGCATGGTGGAATTTCGTAGGGGTGCAAGAATCTTGCTGTAATGGGCATTCCAGCGTAGCAACATTACCACTATTTCCCAACAATCAATCATGGTCAGTGTGCCTCAGAAGGAGAGAGAGCCTGTGAGCGTGCGTGCATGCATGTGTGCGATGGTGTGTGATTGTGTATATTTCTGTGACTGTCAGTGTTTTTAAGTTTTTTGCTGAAGCCAACAAGAACACAAGATATGAAGTATTAACAACTCTGATAAGTAAAGTCAATTTGCTAATCAGAACAGTATTAATACACTGCTAAATATAATCTGTTTACAGAATCCTAAACTAAATGCTGTCTGAACACTGCCAGTTAGAATGACTATATATTTTATACCATATAACAAGTCTTATTGAACCTAGAGTAGATTTTTACACCCTGACAAGTTATCTTAAGCTGTATGTCATGTAGGACTCCATGAGGAGGAGCATAACATTGCCAGGCTTAGGGGTTTAACTCCTTCTCAGGCCACCCATGTTGGTTACAAAGACATGTAGCTATGTTGCTCCAAAATGTGTGCTTTATTGTATTTATTATCTTGCTGTACTCAGTTTTACCTGACTGTTTTAATTTATTTTCACAAAATCGCTTTTAGGGATGCAGGGTGTTGCAAAACATCCACTAACACTATGATACTTGCATAGCTGTTTTGAGTTTGTCTATGTGCACTATATTTTTCCTATTAAATAAACAATAAATAAGTGATAAATGTATGCCATGTGACCTATATTAACATGCCCATGTTGTTGCATTATTTTTTATATTTTTTTTTGTTGTTGCATTATCTTCTTCTTATGATCAATGTTGGAGTGATTATAATTTTCATTTGCAGCAGCGTTACTGCATTAACATCATGTTAAAATTTTAACAAAAATCATAAAAGATAGTTGCTGTAGGTAAATGAGAAAGAAAAAAGCATAATCATCACACAACTTGAAAAGTGGAACCAGTAGTACTACCACTATAAACAGCTCTGAAGAGTAAAAAAATATATCTGTAAGAGGTTAATCTGTTAGCACATGCCCCCATCAGCAAAAAAAGATAGAAGGAAACGGCTGCAATTTTTGCTGTGGCGCTGAGAAAAAAAGAGAATCCACATAGCAATCTTATCATTTAAGTGACCGTTCTCTTTGTGCTGATATTATTAGAGTTCATACTGGATACTGATATTGGGAAATAAAAGTTATATTGTTTACTTAATGCATATCTTTCTTTATGCCCTTTTAATGGCCACCACTGATTTAACACACACAATATGTACTCTGTGCTCCTGTCGTATATCAGAAATTTGCTATTTCATGCAACGCTATTAATTTTCCCCATGCTTAGTAAAGTATGTTGCTGTTTATATTATCTTTCCTGCTCATCATCATAACTTTTTTTTTTTTTTTTTTTTTACAACAGAGTCAGGATACCAGGGCAGTAAATAATGATGCACTATGTTTTTGCAGTAAATCCGCTGTACATTGTAGATTGTGTTGTAATTTACTGTATTTTCATTATCTATAACTTCCAAACATGCTCCATTAGCATTTTACAAAGTTTAACATCACTTAAATCATGTTATCTAAGTCTTTTATCATGTGATCAATTTTGCTAATGCTCTAATCTTGTAATTAATTAAGGGTTTTTCTATGAAATGTGGAAGCAAGCATACACACGCTTTAGTCCTGCTGTAGCTGTTATTGCAAGGACCAGTAGGATGATCACCTTCTTGACCAGGCCTCTAGCTCTACTTTCATATTCCATTGACAAAAGCAGGATCCTGTAATCAGCAAAGAAGATGTCGTGCAGTTCAGTGGCCGCTCTGATCTTTAGGTATGACTAATAAAGTTTTTCGTAGGGAGTCTCATCCATTTCTAAAGAAAATGATCTCACTCCAGAAGAAACTTCCTGACTGATTCATCCTGTTTAATCAAAGGACATAACAAACATGTATGCGCCCTTCACTATTTGAAAGGGATATCTGTGACTGTGTGCGTGCATGTGCATTCAGGGTGTTTGCAGCGTTGACGCACTGAGGTGGTGGGCAGCGCCTAACTATTTGACAGTGACATTGTACATAAGCACCTTTTGACTTCTCNCGCACTGAGGTGGTGGGCAGCGCCTAACTATTTGACAGTGACATTGTACATATGCACCTTTTGACTTCTGTGACGGCCGGCACATGTGCTCCGCTCACCGTCAGATCACGTTCAGGCCCAAACTGAACAGGGAGGTGGACGATGTTGTGAAGCAAAACAAGAGGGCGTTCACCGTCATGTCCCACACATTCTCAGCTAATCAGGAACTGCCCTGCTTGGAGACACAGTGTCCACTGACTAACAGCATGCAGTGATAAGGTCACTAAATTAACTAAAGCTGGAATCAAGAGTCTGAAGACATTTCTAATCCGTGACCAACAAGATTAGAGAGTGTCCACTCAACATATGGGGCGCTGGAGGAATCACTCATGGATCTGAGCATTATTGGACACAGAGAGGAGCCTACATTACAAAGCTTTGCCTCCAAACTGAAAAAAAAATCCACCACTTACCAGTCCCCACTAGTGCCGGGAAAATTCAGGTGTCATGTTGTCTTGGTGTAATATAACAAATCTGAGTAAGCAGGAGAAGACCACAGCTGAATTTCAAAAGCAGGGCATGAGACTCTTTCCTGGAT
>JANJYP010006888.1:0-15649 GCA_024605115.1 Rastrelliger brachysoma | reverse complement strand
GTCTACTATATAAAGTAGAAATCTAACCTTCAAAGAAAAGTAATTTTCTTTTCCAAAATCTTTTTAAGATCATTGTCTGATTTAATGCAACAACCTAGACTATTAGTTATCCAGAAGAAAGAGAAACAAGTGCCTAACAAAGCTTCCAACTTGTTCTGTTGACCGTGGAAAAGCTCCACTGAAGCAGTTAAATTCCTTGATCAAGGGCATACTTAAACCAGCTTTTAAGCAAAGAAAGTGGTTCTAGTTTTAAGAATTTCCAACTACACACACACACACACACACACGCGCGCGCACATACACACACACACCTTTTGTTAGAATTCCTGTCCATCTATAAAATGATTCATATCACTTACTTTTCTCTCTGAGTTCTTTCTAGCTTATCCAAAGTATTGAAACACCAGCCACCCTCTCAAAGTTAAGCTGCTGCGCCCAGAACTCAAGCTGCTCCAGTCATATCAAGTTACTTGGAGTCCTCATTTGCACTAGCACTCAAAAGAGGTGTCAGAATTGTATAGTGGTCTACTGCCACTGTGGATTAGAAGTTATTTGCTGTGTTCACAATATCCGGGTAAGAGAGACACAATGCACCATGCTGTTGACTCCTGTGTCTGATAATTCAAGTAAGCTCTTCACACTCAAAGCAGCTTCTTTCATGTCTGTTGTAGCAGACCAACAGTTGGTAGCTGCCCTATGCCAGGGTCTAATACCTCCCTCTGTTGTTGTGAAACTGACGAAAATCCCTCTCAGTCACTCACACAACTAACTCTCTTATGACCTGCTTTCCTTCTCAGTTCCAGTTTGTTCACATCGGATCCTTATGCAACTTGATTTTTTGGCTCTTCGTTCTTTTTTTGCATGAGGGAAAAAGAGATTGGTTTTAAAACACTCTGATATGTTTAATAACTACATCTTTAGTTAAATAACTAATGATAGCTACAATTGATTCCTCCTTTTCTCTCATTTCCACTATCAGGAGTTTTAAAAAGAACCCATTAACAAAACATTATGACTTTGTCAGCAAGCTATTTTCTATCCACTTGCAGCAATGTGAGATTTGTTATAAGCTATTATTTAGGTACAATTGGTGTTATTCCTTAGGAGACCAGCTCTATTACACAAAACCAGATGAGCATAGGCTCTGAGTGTTGATTTTTGGCAGAAAGAAGAACACAGATTCAGTCTTAGATTCAGATCAAGACTGGGGAATTGAAATCCTTGTTTGCAAGGAGATGAAGTCACAGCTCCTTAAAGACTTAGTATTCATTGGGATGTGTTGATGCAGTTTAAGTGCTGGATGTGCTACAATAAATGCAGGTCAAACTCCTACAGCATATTAGGCACCATTAGAGCTGGAAAACAAGGCAGATGCCTTTGTTCAGCTGCTCTAGGAAAGCACTTTATGATAAACCTGTTCGGTTAAAAGCCCTTTAAATATATTCAACTTGACTATGTCTACTTTACAATGACTGAAAATTGAATGCCTCTTTGATCTCCTTATCTGTCACATTGTGATGACATTTGCTTCTAAAAAGGCAATTAAATGGGGGCTATGATCTCCAAATAACCCACATACTTAAATAGATCAATTGATTTCTGAAGGCATCTTCTTCCAGTGTGCATACAGAAGACCTTACAATATTACAGTTAATCAGTTGTGTTGAAAGAAGTGCTGTCAAGCCATTGATATGTGGGGCGTTTAATTAGCTTTTATGTCATTCACACTTCACTTGCAATGGGTGTTACACTTTTAGATTCCAAAACACCCATTATCTGCTGAGACAGCATGATTTGTGCAAAGAGGGCAGAGCAGCCTGTCTCTTGCTGGTTTTGTCAAACTTGAAAAACAAACAGCTGAAAATTGTCACAACCTCACATTTGAGTATTTGTTGAGATTTCCTATTATTGAAGCAACATTCAGATATTTCCCTAAATCATATTGAATTAATTACTTGATAGTGATATGTTAAATAAAAGCAATGCAGTGTTTGTTTGCTCTTTTTCTTTTTTTTAAATTATCCAATACCATTTTGCATGAACATTGTATATATGCAGTAAGGCATCAACAGCCTTTAGTGATGCTTTGGACCACTGAACCAATTTGTTCCTGTATAACAGAGGAACCTAATAGTACTCTGCAATCCCATTTGATTGTTACTACAAAATAATGCAGGGTACTGGCCAACCAGTAATTACCTGGAATACACTAAACACAACCTCATGTTAACACAAACTATATTGTGGCGCTGTGTACCTATATATACTGAAACCAATGCAAAATATTGGTTTCCCCAAGCATCCTGATCACTAACTGCTATCTGTTGTCACTGCTGGGCATGTTTTGTTAAACTAAGCCTTCAAACTAATCCCTATTGAATGCAAGGGATTCTTTTAAAGGCGATTGCTATGTTTGTCTCCTGCTATGCTGTTTATTGTTCTGTATGAAAGGCTATTTCTACACGAAGTGATATTAGTGTTTGAACAACACTGAGCCATGAATATGCATAGCTGACTTTCAATAATACAAAGGGTGTTGCAGTATATGAATTTGCCAAGTCCTGATTGATACAGGATATTCAGTTTGATGTGCAACAGCTTGTAATTATGTGGTTGAAAGGGCATACCAGTCAATCTTTTTTTTCTATAAACTATATGGATACAGTGAAAAAATGCCTAGAGCTCATGGTGGCATTTTCAAATATTTTGTTTTATCTGATCACCAGTCAAAAGTTAATATTCAGTTTACTAGCATGTATGATATTGATAATATCATCACATTAAAGCAGCTGCAGACAGCATTTTGCTTTTGTTTTTTGCTTAATAATAAAATGCCAATTAACATACTGATTTACTGACTAATCAATGCAGCTGTAGTCAAATACCATCAGATAACAACCTATGTCTTGAGATATGTACTCATAAAACTTTGCCTTGATCTTGTGGATAATGATGGATTCACTTTCACAACACAGACCATACAGAGAATTGTTGATTCCTTACATTTTTACCCCAGACAATATTAGAACAAGAATATATTGATACTGCTGTAATCAGAAAGAATATTGGTGTGTATTACAATATCTGTAGTAGCTACATTATATATACATGCTTTTTTCAACATTTTCAGCCAGCATAATCCTGAGCCATCCCCGATATCAAGTACCCACCTTCAGAATGTAATTCTATGTATTCTCCCCAGAAATAGTGCCACCATAGAACTATATGTTAAGCTACAAGTGGCAACTAGAGAGAAGGTTTGTGCTGAATCCCATCAGCGGCACCTACACACACCCACCGAAGTTCACAAGGAATCTAGCTAAGTGCATGTGTAGGCAAGTGTGAAGTCTGTCGAGATGTGGATGTGTTGCATGTGTCTATTGTTGGTATATTTTTGGTCCATATCACATTCTGCATGTTTTACAGTTGGTCAGATTTGCAAAGATATTATATGGTAAATACCCTGCTTCAATATTTCAGATTTTTATTTCAAACATACAAGGTAACAGTTTAAAAGACTTCATTATAGTCTCATAACATTTATAATGTTATTTTTAAAAAGCTTTAGGGGTCAGAGAGAGTCGAGTGTTACCACAGGAATCAAAATTGAGTCTGATAGGGCAGACATTTTTGCATCTTGGCCAATAATGTTGTTTTATCTATTGCTGTGAAGTCTCACTCATAAGATGGAGAGACAGGAATGCACAAGTGAAAGTAATGCAAGTGATACTTCACCTATCACTTATGGAAAAGTGAAAAAAGTAGGCCATTTGTCAGTTCATACTCTGACTTAATGAACCCAGTAGAGGGGATTTCCACAGGGTCGTGTAGAGCCTCACACACATGCATATAAATGTATGTGTGTACTTTTTTATGTGATAGAAAACCAGACACCAGAAGAAAGAGGAAAAATTGAATACCAGTGATCTGCAAAATAGCATGGATCAAAACATTGACTATAATTTCGAGTGAAGTATCAAATGCTCTTATAAAAATATTTTTCCCTCATTTTTTGGGTGGTCACCTTCCCTGTGCTGCAGGTATCTGTTGCAGCTGTCACAACACGTTTATACTGTGACTGCATTAGCTCCTGCTGTCGGTCCTCTTATGCTGATGCTGTGTGGCTGCAGATGGCCCATCACACTGTGGTGTTAATCAACAAGCAGACAGCTCTCCTCCTCCCACCTGCGATGAGAGGTGGTTTAATGTGAAATTAGCATGACTTGATGTGTATTTCCTTTTTATGGCCTGTAAAAGGACCCTCACTGTTGTGGGTCTGTGCTTCAGTGTAAACGTATAAGACTACATAGAGACACCTTGTTTGTCTGTTTCTGCTTCAGCCTTCTTATTTGACCTCTCTGCTCCTTCTTTGGCTCACACATACACACAAACACACTTCCTCCATTCACCCCACTTACCTCACCCCTTTCACCTCTCATCTTCCAACTCCCCATCTCTCTTCCTTGTTATTTGCATCTCTCACACTCCACTCTCTCAAACCCCCCACCCATCTGCTTGCTGATTCGGTGATACTGCGAGCCTGACTTAATAAAGCTTGAAGTACGTGTTGTCATTCCAAATGTCGATCATTATAATTATTCATAGATGGAGCAGAGATTGGAGTGGGAGGCAAGGTCTCAGAGCAGCAGCATAATAGTACAGCATGGCGGAGGTGTTTTCACTGGGTGGAAAGAAAAAGGTTGTCCTGTGCACGATTCAGCATTTTCACCCTGAAAATATCCTGTGAATATATATTGGTCATGTGAGGACCAAGTTTCAGTAGTTTTCTAAGTACTTGAATATATAGTTTCAATGAACAGGGATATTTGGGCACCATGTTCATACATTAACTGGTCTTCTCCTGTTCAGAGAATATTTTTCACACAGCCTACATATACCAGTAAGCATGGTGTTAGGTTCTCTATGATAAACCTTCAGATCAGCCCAATGTGTGCAGTACATTAACCTACATGTTGGTGTAAGCTTCTTAACGTGCATGCCTTCTAAAAGGAAGCAGTTGCATTTTGCAATAGGAAACAAGTATTTCCTAAAGTAAAGTTAAATGTCATCCTAAGTTTAGCCATCTTACTACTACTTCAGTACCTGTACCTTTCAGTCCATAATGGGAAGCATTCATGTGCATCTACAGGAACCATGGATAGTGTAAAGTAGCTTCTCATAAGATTTAAGGTCTCTGTAAATTATCCCATTGCCATCCTCCGTTATTAGCAATGTCCGATACTAGTATCAGCAAAAGTATGTCATCTTACAATCTAAAGTCCTCTATGTCAAATTATCCCTCAAAAATTGAAAACCAAATCTTATAGTATATTATTTCATAACTCTCCATGCGTGGTATGAACACAGATATAAGTTACAGATGTATATAGTCTACTTTCCTGCCCTTTGTTTATATATGAAGGGGTTATTTAGCAGTCTGCTAGCACACATACCAGCATGCCCTAAAACAAATATGGAGAGAAAAAAAAATCATGGTATAAATCAGTAAAGTGAAAAGGCTTAATTTAGTAGGAATTTGTAGACAACTGGTCAAAACTGACCACCCAATGGGTAATGGCAGCTCTGTGAGCAGTGTATATTTGCCTCTCATTCTTTCATTTCTTCAGCAGTGGACTCCAACAAAAAACTAGGTTAAAGTAAACTAGGCTGCTGTAGCTGGCTACAGCTATATAGAGGACATTGGCAAGTAGCCTGCTTGGTATATTATACAGACAACATCCTGTTTTAATGACAAACAACCAAAACAGGAGTGTACCAGATAGCTGAGATATATTATTTTTTAAGAATTAATAACATCTTTATCAAGATTGTTGAAGTGAATTACACAGTGGTTTTACACAGCCTGTCTTCTATGAATAGAAGCAAATAATTTATTCCATCACAGTGATAAATTCCACATCATGCATTCAGGAAAAGTTCATTGGAGAGGGACATGTGACATAATGAAAAACACAATAAGGTCCTTTTTAAGCCACATTTGTTGGCATGTTTATTTCAGTGTTGCATCTGTGTGTTTATATGAATATCCTTCTCTGAGAAATTTTGCCATAAAACCTTCCTCTCAAGCTCTCTCTCATTTGCTTTTCATCTCTGTAAATTCACCCTTTTCATTTCTGTGAATGGAACATGTAGATAAACAGAAGAGTTTCTGCATTGGCCAAGGTGAACTGCTCCTTTGCAGCACACTAAAATAGTAAACAAACACCTTTGAAATTAATTAGCCTTGGCATACAGGGAAGCAGCAGACACACTAAGAAATTTAAGAGCTTGAGATCATTTAAAAGCAAAACATCCACACACACTATCCAACGCCAAATATAGACTGGATTTCTTTCTGTATGGGTGACAGTTCCTACAAGTAATCTAAATGTTTGTCTGTATAAATTGGTAATTGCAGGCTTCTCTGAGAACACACTACGACAAAGTAGAAATACTGTATGAAACCATCCATTAGTCTTTTTAGTCAAGGGATCTAATCTTCCTCTACATTTTTTGTCATTACAGACAGCACAGCCAGCATCATTGCAAGACGACGTCGTTTCAACCATCTGACCCAGGAACTGTATGAGCTGCCTATTGTGGTATGGGACAGTGGGGAGCCATCATTGAGCGGCACCAGCACCTTGACCTTGCGTGTTTGCCCATGCCAGCGCCACGGTAGGATCCGGATGTGCCAGGGCGAGGCGTTCCTCTCCTCAGCAGGTCTCAGCACGGGGGCTCTGATTGCCATCCTACTTTGCATCGTCATCCTGCTGGGTAAGTTGGGACAGCCGCTGCGGGAACTGCAGCAGGGGGGATCTTGGATAGAGGAGATGGACCATAGAAGAGCAAGGAAGGGTGGAAGGGTTTGAAAGGGTTTGGCAAGGACAGAGGAGGAGAGAGAGATGAATAGACATGTGAGGGCACAGGTAGAATTCAGAATGAGGGTAGAAAGATTTAGAGAGGGTAAGGGTGGTGGAAAAAAGAGAATATGAAGGACAGAAGAAAAGGAGTACACAGCAAGATGAGGCTGGAAAAGCAGTGACTAGAAAGGAGATGGTGAGGACAAAGACAGCAAAGAAGAGGGGAATGGAGATAGAGTCACTGTGATTCAGAGGGATGGCATATACAACTGAAAGAATACTGAGAATAACCCTACTGTAAACTTGAGACTGAGAGCAATGAAGATTCATGTTCAGACAGGCAGCTCGAATCAGAAAATCAGATTAGACCTAAATAACATTTGTTGACGATCTGAAATTCAATTCAAATGTGCTTTCTTAATATACAGCTGAGTCTTCTTTTTCCCCCCAATCACTCTCTGCCTGGCCTATGTTTGACACCACATGTTGTGACTAGAAGAGCAGAGGACAAGCATGGAGGAATGTGGTGACAGCCAACAACGCAGATACCACTCTCGTTGATTTCATGTGTGACGGATCTGTTCTGCAGCATGCATACAAAACGCCGTCAGAAAAACAGGGAAAATAAACAGAGATACTTCCATGTTACCGGCTTGTTGCAGCACCTGGAAAATACATGTGCGTGTCTTGTTACCATGGCAACCCGTCGTAGAGACAGAAATTGATAATGGATGAACTTGCAAATATGATCTTGTCACTTTAGATTAGGAATCTGGACAGCTAGCTTTACACTATAAATTTTAAAAAAATCAAATAAAACATAATATTAGGCATGGAAAATCAAAAGAAAAACATTAAATTTACAAAAGTAAACAATGTAACATCAGCTAAACTGCAGTATTTCACAGCTACTGCGTGAAATTTCATAGACGAATTTCTTCCTTTGCAAAGCAACCTGCATTGGACATGATTAGACAAAGCTGTCTAATAACACGGCTTCACTGTTGCTGCTCTCCCCTCCTCTTGTCAGTGATTGTCTGTGGACATTAGTGCGTGAAGGTTATGCATATTCATACTGGCTGTCTCTCTCGTCTATGCCAAAGCCTCTGGCTGAGGCGAACAAAAGGCCATCACCACTGTTTGGAGCAAATGCTTGAGTGAGAGACACACACACTGAATCACTAATCATTAGCACAAGACTCTAGTTAGGGCAACAAGAGAGGAAGAACTGAATACAAACATGGCCATAGTTTTAGTGTGAAGTATACTTGACACTATTTTCTTACACACACCTCACTTTCTGGACAGATATTTTGTCAGTGGGTCATAATTAAAATAAATCAGATTCCATCCCATTTAACACATTTGCTTTCTTATTTATTGACCAGATATTTTTTCTATCTAAATCTAGAAACTTTCATAACTTTAGACAACATTGTAATGAAATCAAATCAAAGTTTTTTTTTAATCCAACATGGATACATTGATTCATTTGTCACATGGTTTATGTCCAAAAATAACCTTATAAAATATGAATGAATATAAACACTTGTATAATCTCTAACATTTCCTGGCTATCACATGCACAAATCCATGTCTTTGCAACCACAAAACCTTGGTCAAATTCAAGGGTGCAGCCAAAGAGTGCTTTATATTTTAGACCAAAGCTGATACAGTAAGTTGATAAAACAGCAAAATCTTTTTATATGTTGCTGGACCATGTATGAAAATTTAATTTTTTGGCTAGTTAAACATAGAATTTTTAAGATTATTGTTTTGTATGTATTTGTATAGTACCTGCCCTGACTCAAGGTGCTGTACACATAAGAAAAACATAACACAGCAAGAATTCATTCATAATATTAAATGAATCATAGCACCACTATTGTAGTACTGGTATAATCCTTACTGCAGCGTGGCGTATATCATTTCACTTATCCTCAACCCCAATTTTTTACGACTTTTTAACTAAAAAGTCCATCTTTAATGCTCAGTGTAAATGAGCCAGATGCAGTATGTATCATGTATGTAACACAAACATTTTTTTTTTTTTTTTTTAAACAACACTAAATGCAGATTGATAATAAGCTACACAGCTGTTTCTCAAATAGGTGTTATTTGGATAAATTATTATTATTAAACCATATATTGGGAATCTAAATGGTTACTCTCTCATCCAGCTTAATCTCTGCCATTGTATTACTGTCAGATGGTATGAAATGCATTGTGGGATATTTAGCTTTGGCCAGCTTTGGCTGCCTTTGGCTGATCCATGGTGTAACTTCATTACTCAGCTACCCTGTCAGTCAGACACAGACAATTGGCCATAAAGGTATTTGAAAGTGGTTCAGAAGGGACATCAATGTCTGTATAATATATGGTTCAGACATTCAATTTTCTCTTGTCTTTTCTTGTCACTGTGTGGCTTGTTTGTGTCTGATTGTTTTCTGTCTGTCTGATTAATATCCATGTTTTATCTCCATGTCCTCTAATAAGCCATGCTAATTAAGCTTTGAGCAAGTCAGAAAGGGATACAAACTATCTCAGGGATGACTCCTCTTTGTAATGGTCTTTGTATATGACTTAAGGATATAAAACATTTGTGTGAATATTCATAATTTGGTTTTCATAGTTTGGACATAATTTAGACATTTTAAAGAAAATGATACAATATTACAATACTGATTACACGGAATGACAAATGGCATTAAAACATAACCTCATAATTACTGTATTTCTACAAGTACTGTGTGATTTACTACTTTTTTGTATCAAACACAGTCTAAAAGTATTTCTGCAAATTGTTACATTTTATTCAGCTAGTCTTCTCTCATTCCAGTTCTACAGCAAGAAGTCTGATAAAGCAGCCAATTTGACTGTTATCAGCCTGTTGAATAGACATTTACATCTTTCCCAAATATATGGGTTAATAGC
Source organism: Rastrelliger brachysoma (assembly GCA_024605115.1). Lineage (NCBI taxonomy): Eukaryota > Metazoa > Chordata > Actinopteri > Scombriformes > Scombridae > Rastrelliger > Rastrelliger brachysoma. The sequence goes on along the minus strand of JANJYP010006888.1, from coordinate 5,852 downwards.
GGCCTACTAAACCTACTCATAGGTTCAGAAGGCTTTTCTCACCCATGGGTTAGAGTTAGGGAGTCGAGTAGGTGCAAAAGGCCTCTTATCAGGCATGTGCTTATATGTGACAAGTTAAGTTTCTTTCTTTGAAGATAAATACAAAAAAAATGAATATACTTAAAATAATTTATTTTATTTAAAATTTATCCCTATATTTTATGCCCAAGCAACCCAAAATGTAAAATCAGTTTTACTGCAATGTACAGCACAGTGCTGTTAAGCTTCCTTATTAAAATGATATTAGTTTTATATATGAAGAATAGTGTTCTGTGTAATGCAGCTGCTATGACTATGTGCCCTAATCAAGCATGGGCTTTCATCCAAATCAACTTGTCCCAGAACACCTTTATCCATCACATCGAGGACATGACTCAAGACATCTGTGAGCAAACAATGGATTAAACAACTGAATTTTCAGCCTTTTTCATGAATTGCGACATAAGCACTGATTTATCTGAGTCTGCATATTTGGTGCTGTTTTTGTGTGAAGTCAGTGAAGATTGTGAAGTCTTGCAGGGGCTGGCTGGCATTTTCATATAAGCAACAAGAGAGTGGATTTTTTTTGGCATTGGGCAGAATTCTGGAAAAGAAGAAAATGAAGTGGGAGAATCTGGCTGGTCCCTAAAAAGAGGGGGAAAAAATATGCACGCTGATGGAAGCCATGCAATAGTAGTGAAGAAATCTGGCCTCACTGTGCTAGTACTAGTGAAAGTTCATGAGTGAGAGGGGGAACTTTTAAAATGCCACTGTATTTTATACCAAGAACAGTTGTGTGCCAAATGATTTTGGCCCAAGAATATGATACTCAAAGTTTACTCTATTGTCAACAGTAAATTGCCAAAGTGCTGTCTGACCATCAGTTCAAGGCTCTGCTGGATGTGATGTGCAATATGATGATGTGCTGAACCACCAGGAGGTTAGACAGCTGAGTCACGGGAAAGGTCTCTGCCATTTTTGTTTAAGATTCATTGTGAGATCAGTATGTTTCAAGCAAGAAAGGACAGTAAGTATTAAAGTGCCCATGGATAAGCAATGGATTCCCAACTTGGCTTTTCTGGTGGACATCATAGAGCTGCTCCCCATTTGAATCTTCAGCTCCAGGGGACCAGATAATCAGCCATCTGTTTGATCACATCAGAGTCCTCAAGCAGAAACTACTACTGTTCAGCAGACATATTTCAGCAGGTGACATGATCACAAAAAAATACAAGGTGAAGTTTAGTATGTATCCAGTCATGGGCCTTTTTTTTTAGCTAACAAAGTTTTTAATTATTTATATTAAATTACCATAGTTTCAATTACTCTTGGCCAGTTTGGCCTCTTTAGGTTTTGTATGGCTGCTTTTATGCCAAGATTATTAGTTATTCTGTTTTTTTCTCACCTCCATATTCAGGAAATTTGGTTCATTTCCCAGACTCTCGAGAGGTAGACTTGATGGATCGGCATGTTCCCAAAAACATGGACATACTTAGAAATCTCATGCTGCAGTTTGAGTGGCACAACAGACTTTTGCTCAGTATTTTTCTGTTAATGTAGACATAGTGAGGAGCTTCTAATATTGAGTTAAATTTATTCCTGTCTGATTCAAAGTAAGTTCTGTTTGTCCCTTATTATACAGTACCTCCATAGATGTATTCAAGCAGATAGCAGATAGGTTTGGAAGCATATACCTTAGTGAGCAGACTTTTTGTCTGTTGAAATCTTTAAAAAAATGTAAGCTGAGAAGCTCACTGACTGTCAATCCCATGACATCCTCACTCAGTAAGTGAGCTGGAGCCTAATGTTAAGGACATATCAGACAAGCTTTATTTCTCCTACATACTTACAAGGTTGAAGACAGTAATGTAATTTCTATAGCATGGGGCATTTTGTGAAGTTGTGTAACTAACATTTCTCAATTTAAAGCCAATATAACCTATTGACTTGTGATTCGGTGTTGTCACTATAATGTGTACTTTGTATTTTTGTTATTGTTTTAAGCTAAAGTCAAACTTCCACTCTTGATTAAAGGCAGACAATGCAACTAAAGCACTTAAGAGTTTTTGCACACTCCCAAAAAAGGATCATATGGATATTTTATGTTTACAATTATATCTGCCAATTAATAAAATATTACAAAACACATTAAAGAGTAGTGTTTTTCTCATTTTGAATTTTTACTTTATGAAAATTGTCAAATTTCTATAAAAATATAATACATTTTAATGTCATGAAATTTCAAAATAATTATTTTTGACCTGCAGTCATCCATACAGATTAATTCCTAGGACAGAATTTGGATAGCTCATTTGTTTAGGATTATTAATCCGCCATATCAGGTGAATAATAATTCCCTGTTTTGTCTTCTTGTCTTGTCAAAATACTGTTTAAGAAATTTAATACCAAAGTGAACGCAAACTCTTCCAACTTTTAACCCAGAGCAGTCAAGGGCAATTTTCTCCTGCTAAATCCATAATACCTTGCATTCAGATGTTGTTTCATGTTGACAGAAACTGGCAGATGAGCTAGCATGGCATCTTCAGTCTGTTCAGTACACTTATTCAGTGTTATTATCCTCATGAGAGAACTGAAAGTGTAAAGGCTCCGGTGTTTGACTGAACTGTTCAAGCTTGACACACTCCATAAACCATTCGCAAACTTAAGGACAAAAACTATAATGGTTGCGTAAATACAGCAGATTAACCAAACACATCATTTCACCCTTGATATTACGAAAGATGAAAACTGTTAATCCACCACCATTACTTCCACCTTTCTGTTTCTCTGTCTAGCTCTCACTTTGTGTTATATGGTGTCTAATTCAGTGAGGCTGATGTAACATAGAGAGTGTGTTGCCATTNCCTTTCTGTTTCTCTGTCTAGCTCTCACTTTGTGTTATATGGAGTCTAATTCAGTGAGGCTGATGTATGGCACAGGACGTTTGATGTGCAATGCTTAGATGCAGAAAACAGTTAAAGGAAAAGTTCCGTTTTTGTACACCTGGGCCTTATTTTTAGGTGTATGTATGCTGATTTACTCACCCTGAAGAGTTTGGAGAGATTTGAAGTCATATGGCCATAGTTTGAGCCTTTCCGAAAGTCCGTCTTTAGCAATTATCCACAAAGCGGACTGTACTGGGCAGCAGCACCGGGTTCTCTAAATAGGACATAACCTGCTGCAAAACACCTTCGTTTCTNCAGCACCGGGTTCTCTAAATAGGACATAACCTGCTGCAAAACTCCTTCGTTTCTAGTCAGAAAATGCCAATAATATCCACACGTGAGCTCTGCTTGACCGTACGGTCCGTGGATAATCGCTAAAGATGGACTTTGCAAAAGGCTCAAACTACAGCCATATGACTTCAAATCTCTCCAAATTCTTCAGGGTGAGTAAATCAGTATACATACACCTAAAAATAAGGCCCAGGTGTTAAAAAAATGAACTTTTCCTTTAAATTACCCTTAACGTATTTCACTTTTTGTTCTTTGAAAATAGATGTTTTTCTTCTTCCTGAAATCCAATTTGAATATTCTGGAGAGACACCACTGCAGGAATGATCTATCTCGCTTATCCCTGTAATATAGCATAATGAACTCCTTTTAGATATTGCAGTGCTATAAAAATCTACTTCCCTTGCTGACGCTATTTTATTAAATAGATGTTACTGTTAACATCTTGCAGAAAGGTCATCATTAACCCAAAGAAGCATGACTCTCATTAGTTGTAGGAACAAGTTCCAAGATGTAGCATGTCATCAAATATTGCTTGGCTTCTTGACTTCATTAACCGTCGGCCATGTTTTTTTATTTATTTATTTATTTACGCTGTATGCTACTTATTTACAGACATATTCTGCAAAATCATGGTATATTTTATTTGAAGTGGTAAAACTGACTCATTCTTTTCATTGCTAGCCTCACCTAAAACTAACAGAGCAAGACATGAGACACAACTTTTGCTGATGCATGCTCACCTTCCCCCAGTTTATCATTTTACATTTTGGCTTGACATGTGTTTAAATGTTTTCTACAGATGATGGTAATGTGAATATTGTCATCAACTCAACAGCTTGCTTTCAAAAAATCATCACAGCCATACTAATGTCGGCTGAAGCGTATTATTGATTTACAACTCCTCAACGCTTGGCCAGTTTTAGTGTCCTGATGGAAAATCAGATAAATATGCACATAAAATCGGCTTGTGTTCATTTGGTTGGCTGTTTACGAACCACAACATGTTTTTCTGTCATGAGCTATGAATTAATAACTAACACAGGCACACACAGGGACTGGTATTAGCATAAAATAACATGGCTTAGCATTGTAACCACATTCAACTGTTCTTATGTGATGATGTTCTGTTAAGTGGCTTATTAATTTCATTGTTAAATAAGTCTTTTCCAATTTATCTTTCTCCCACTACAGTGAACTATGCTATTTTGTTGTAATGAAGTTGTTTCCAGAATTATACTGTTATGTCATTGCAGATTTTTTGGTATTCATCAAATAGCTATTTCTTTTTGTCCATGCTAATTGTATGTTGTCAGTTTCATTATGATTTCTGTTGTTTTGCAGCCATCGTAGTTCTCTTCATTACACTAAGGCGGAGCAAAAAAGAGCCACTGATCATCTCCGAAGAGGATATCCGTGAGAATGTAGTCACCTACGACGACGAGGGTGGAGGCGAAGAGGACACCGAGGCCTTCGACATCATCGCCCTTCGTAACCCAGCTGCAGCCGAAGAGCTCAAGTTCAGGCGAGACGTTCGCCCAGAGGCAAGGCAACATTGTGCTCCTCCCCGCAGCCGTCGAAGCCCGTCAGTGGAGCTGGATGAGGTGGATGTGCACGAATTCATCAAGCAGAGACTGGTGGAGGCTGACCTGGACACAACTGTGCCACCCTATGACTCCCTCCAGACCTACGCTTACGAGGGTCAGGGTTCACCCACAGGATCTATCAGTCCTTTAGACTCTCCCGGTACACAATCAGAGCAGGATTATAACTACCTGGATGACTGGGGGCCCGAGTTCCAGAAACTGGCAGAACTCTATGGAGAGGCAGATTCAGATGTGACAACCTAGTCTGTGATTTCACTCTTGTTAAAACCAAATCTGTTTGAAATCCGTTTTTCAAATTTTCAGTGAACAAGATAAACAGAGATGCTGTCAAACTGTTCCAGTGGTTTTTAACTTCTACTGTTGAACTAAAAAAACTGCTCTATTTTTTTTTTTTTCTTTTTCAGTTTGTCGCTTTGGATCATGGGTCGTTCATCTGAAAGTATTAAATCAAATTTTGAGATGGAACAACAATATGGGGAAAAAGGAAAATGATATTTTCCTTGGTGTATATTTTTTATTGCTCAATAAAGTCCTGAAATCCATATGAGTGGATATGTGAGAGAAAGTGTACACTTGTCTTCTTCCTCCAGAATGGATATACAGCATGCAGTTAAGAATATCATGGTGGGAGGCATTACTCAAAAGGTGTTCATGATTCACCACACAGATGATTCTGAACCAGCCATATGCACAATAATGACAGCTGATCAAATGAGCTTATGTTTAATGTAATTTATTCCACTGGTGCAGTGCCCATCCAAAATGTGCCTAATAGGAATGGACTGATTGTGTCGTCACTATTTTGATGCAAAGAAAAATTAATATTGTTCATGATTTATTAGACTATACAGTACACAACCAACATCGAAGAAACTAAAATTATACATAGGGGTGACCTACACTCAACAGTGTATGAACACCTCCTGTGTAGTCATTCACTGTTGCTGTGCTATGCTAAATGTATTGCTAACACCACGTTTTCTGTCTAGTCACA
>JANJYP010006869.1:0-11198 GCA_024605115.1 Rastrelliger brachysoma | reverse complement strand
TGAGAGATGGAAGTGAGAAGGTGAAAAGAGATTATTTTTTTGCTGAGAGCCAACATGTTCTGAACTAATCCTAAATGGTACTCTATTGAAATATGGGATTATAGTTATATATTATATGTTCGTACATGGCACCTTTTTTACCTTTTACCTTTCTAAATCTGACTTAGTGTGAAAAATATAATTGTTGCAGCTACAGTACATGATAGTTGCCTGTTATGATAGATTTTTTTCCATATTATATTATACATATATATTCCATAAATAAATGNCAGCTACAGTACATGATAGTTGCCTGTTATGATAGATTTTTTCCATATTATATTATACATATATATTCCATAAATAAATACCATATGACTGGCCTATATGTGAATAAATAGAGGATACATGAAAAAAAAAATCAGAAGACTGATGTAACAGGTCTTTATACTTAGGATTCATCAGCTGGAATATTGAAAGGCGGAAGGTAGCTATGACAAGGAGAGGAGACTATTAGCTTTAGAACAGGAACAGTTGCCAAAGGAGATGGGCCGATGTGTCATGTGTGACACTAATAATCTCTATACAGATAATACAGATTGTTGGCACCAGATGACACTTTAATGACAGTTGCATCTTCTTTATGGTGATATACAGCTGCTTTACCTTTCAAACATAAAGAATGTTGTTTGACTTCAATGTAGTATGTAAAACTACTTTCTCAAATTGTTAGACATTAAATATGTAGAGACAAACCTAACCAGTCTAACTAAGGCCTTTCTGTCCAGAGTTTGTATATGAAATGCAGAATTTTTTCCTGTTTGTATGAATTTTGAAGTCATGTTTCCCTCTTAATTGATACCCTCCTAAACAATTTCTGCAAGTTTTGTGGTAATAGGTTATTGTGAACTTTGCACATGATTTATGCAGTTTGAAATGTCACTATGTCTGTAATTTTTAATAATTTTCACTGCAGAAAGATTGAGTGAATATGACCCAAACAACCAACATTATGAATGAGCCGTATAGCCCTTATAAAATTATATGGGCAATTTTTTATTAAAATATGGTATATCTGTATTTCTACTGGAACATTAATTCTGCAATTCCCAAATAACATGATTCTTGTTTTATTGAGGTTTCGTGGTAATATGTTTTTGTCACACCAAATTTTCAGTATATTCATTTCTTTAGTGATTTCCTCCAAAAGTTCTTTTAAATTTTCCCCAGAACATAAAAAATTAGTGTTATCATCAAGCAACACTAACACCATTTCCCAAATGATGTTGTACCTTCTTAGGGTTGTACAAGAAAATCCGTAAGCTACTGACACTGACAATCATTTTGAAGTTCTTTTTATATAGTTGAGTAGTGGTGCAAAACAGCAGTACCTTCGTTTGCTGAGGATTGCTTGTCTTTTTGCTGCTGTTCCCACATGTCAGAGAATATTAGGATAAAGTTGAACTCTTCTTAACTTCCGCAGGTCATGCTGCTAAGTCACAGTTGGTGGTGTCAAGATGTTATTTCAAGTTTCACTTCACAAGGGATGGAATACCGCTGTGCCTCTAGTGTTTTAAATGAGGAATTAGGGAAACCAAGTACCTGTGTGTGTCTGTGTCTATGTGAGTGTCTGTGAGTGTCTGTGTAGGTTGTCAGAAATGTTGTGCGTTAGTATGTATTTGTTTCAAATGCTGAAGAATGAATATTGATAATCATACTATCAGTGAGGGTGGTAATACATTGGGAAACTTTAATGTCAAAGTGACTAAATGTGATGTCACCACACATAGGTAGGGGCTGCAGCAGTGTATTAGATCATTTACTGTATTCTGTTGTTGCTTTCTTTTCTGTCTTCTCACCATCACACGTATTGTCCTGATTCAGTATTATATAGATTTATTGAAATGCACATCTTTCATAGTTACCTCGGATAAATTAATTTTGGCTTCAGTAGTTTAAAATGTCTTCTATTTTAGAAGTTTGTCATTTTTCTGGGACTCTCTCACACTTTTGGATTTATTACTTTGTCTCCACAATTAAGTTATAATTGTTTTGTCTTCCCAATCTGTCTGATCATCTCCTTCTGTGTTTCTGTAAAATAAAACGCCTGTACCTGGCATCGGTTCTGGCTGATAGCAGAGAAGTAGCAAAAGAACAGAGAGAAAGAGAAAAAATAGAGGTGAGAGAAGAGAGTGTGGTGAGAGGTATTCACATTATACTGGGTTATGTAATCTCCAGAGGAGCACTTTTGTTTGTGTTGGTTTTGCATCCATGCAGGGCCATGGATCAAGCAGACATAGAGAGCCTAATTGGGTTTGGAATTTGTGTGTATGTGTGTGTGCGTGCATGCGTGCGTGCATGCATGTGTATGTGTGTGCAACTTATCCTCACTCTCGTTCTCGACTTTTCATACTCCTCCTCTGTTGCATAATTTATGTCTGTGCTTTTCACAGCACAACACAGAGGCTGATTTTCTCTGTGCCTCTATTATGGTGTTGATTTTGATAATAAATCTTGTCAGAGCAGTGTCTATAAAATTCTTTAATGTTAATCTTTTAATGTTCAGGAAAAGATAAAACCTGCATAATTGACTTTGGGAATTTGGTTTGTTTAAACACTATTTAACCTGAAGTCATAATAAAGATGCAAATTGATATGAGCAATGAGGCTGTGGAGACATGATTGAAACAGGGAACAGTCTGGCCATTTAAAGGATATAGAACTGTAGGTTATTCAGCAATTAATTAGTTAGTCCAATGATCGGCAATTAATTTGGATAATTGATTAAATATTTTGGAATTCTCTTGTTACAGTCTCTCAGATGTTAATGGTTGGATGAGGCAAACATTTTAAATTGCATCATTGACTTTGAGAAACAGTGATTGACATTTTTCACAATGCCATGACATTTATTGACCACACAAGTCAATCCTCATATTAATTAAGAATTCCCTAAAAGGACAATACTGAATAATAATACTCTAAACTGTTTGGATGTCTTACAGTTAGGGGAGTTGTAAATTTCATGGTCTGTGTTTCTCAGAAGAAACCATTTGCCATTTTTGTATACAGTATGACAACTTTCCTAGACATGAAATTGCCTGAGCTACACAATCCATCACAGTAAACACGAGGCACATTTTTTTCCATCATTATTTATTAATTATAAATGAACTGTGTCCATATCAGTAATCACAGTACATTATGCTCTACTATAAGTCAGTCAAATGACACCCACAGCAAAAAAAAAGAGAAAAAAAGGCCCCAACAGAAAACAAAAACATTTCACCTTCCATACTTAATCTTCAGGTGAATATGATTTCAGTTAAAGTTTGTTTTATTCATGCTTTGGTTCTAGGAATCACAAGATTCTTTAGTGTGAAAGCAATTGGTTCCACCCTTTGGATCAGATTGAAATATCCATAAAAATATTTGATTAACTTAATTATCCTAATCACTCTTTTGCCATCACACATTTGTGGTTTTGAGTGAAGTATCTCATCAACTGCTGGATGGATTGTCATCTAATTCATTCCACAGATTCATGCCATTCTACATAATGCTCTTTGGTGAATTACTTTGCTTTAATGCCATCAGATTTAAAGGTATCCAATAATACTAATCTAAGATGGCCAATGTAGTCCAGAATGTTTCCTCCTTAACATCAACTGTGCCTCAGTGCACCATGCTGGCATGGCATAAAGCAAAGCAACAGGATTTAAATCAATTGTTTTTCATTTACTGGCCTACTATGATGCAGAATATAACATATATCTTGTTATTTGTGATCAATGAATACCCCATTGCTGATGAGAAAAGAGTAAAACCAGAGCAGAAGATATCAGACAGCAAAATGAAAGCTGTTAATGGAGTCATTCTCAACAAACAAATTATCAGATGAACAAATTGAATCTGTGAAAACAAAAAGGATTCAGTGATAATCCTCAAGATAGTACCTATTGCTGGGACTTACATTTCAGAACAACTATGAGTCCTTTGACAGCCGGTTTGAGTTTGTCAACAAAAAGGAGAGGCAGATCCCGATCTGCATGGCAGAGAGCACCCACAAACCAGAGGAGGTAACTCCAGGAATACTTTCCTGTACTTGACAAGCAAACCCAGCTGGATACAGAATCAATTTTCCACCTGTAATGAGGATGCCATTGCAGGTCTGAGTTGCAGGCAGCAGGACAGCTTTGTGGAGTTATCTTGTGATACTGCTTTGAAACTGATCTTTGCACAGAAGCACTTAGCACATTTTTGAATGCATGTTTACTCAAAATATATTGATCTGTTTAACAAGGCATTTATGCATTTTGATACCACTATCTGTGAGAAACAGGATTTTCAGTACATGTGGCTTTTAATACAAAAAACAGGAGTAAACTTGATATTGGAACTGATCTCGGCCTAAAGGTGATATCTATTCAGACAAACATGATGACTTTGATTGCTGCTAACCCTTCTCAGTAGTTGAAGGTGACACTATTATGTAATGCTGATGTGATTTATCACTAGTGTATGGAGTGTACAGTATGTTTCAGGTTGTCTCACTACGACTGGAGTAAATATTGTGTTACTGTCATTAATGGACTTTTAAGAGTAAGCGCTTTGTTTCACCTCAAAAGATTACATGGTAATGAGTCCAGCTATGATGGAAGATAATAACAGTACAGTATAAGAATGCATGTGTTGAAAGATATGCAAGTATTGGCCTAATTCAACTTTCAAATCATATTTTATGTCTGTATCCTTTGTTACTTTATGTTGATATTGGTTTGGATGTTGTGAAATTTTATTAATGTAAGTGTTTTATTATTCAGTGTCAAACAGCCAGAATTGGGGCTTAACATTTCACTGTTTGCATTTAGATTCTAGGCCCACATTGACATAGATTTGTTATGTTTACAAAGTTAAACAGGTTAAGGTTTAGGTGGGCCTCTGAAGATTTGTAGATTTCAAATTGGGCCATGGCATTGATAACTTTGGGAATGGCTGTTCTTCTATGGAGGATTGTATTTTAAACTGGTCAAATACAGTAGATGTAAATGCAATGTAGGGTTTCTTCTTGTTATCCTGTTACTTTTGACATCCCTCACATCCTCTTTTGCAATCTCCCCCATCATTATGAAAAAGAGGTGTCCTTGGGGGGGAAAAAACAAGACAGACTTGGTTAGAATGTAATTTGACAGCATATGCTGATTTTCATGCGATAACATGGCAGTTTTCTCACACCACGTGCACATTTACAGTTTGAGCATGCATGCACGCATTCATATCTTCACTCCTAACTCAAACCAAGGTCAAACAGCACTGCTCTCTTCCACCTTGTTAGTGCAGTTTGAAAATATAAATAGAAAATGTTGCAAGGAGAGAGAAGGACTGATTGTATCTCAGAGAAACAGACAAAGAGAGTTAGACAGCAATGTGGGACACTGAGCACAGAGTGCAGTGTGTGGCCACAGGCTCTTGCCCCATACTGGGCTGGACGACTGCAGGATAAAGGCAGGGTTACAGAGGTCTCAAGAGTAGAGATGAATGCATTATTAAACAAGATTTTGACAGCAGTATGGACTCTGACTCAGGAGCATGTCCAACAGCTTGGCATATCTCAAAATTAATAGAGTTCATTTGCTTTAGTGCAACATTTTGCCCTATCAGTAATTGATTAAATCATTAATATTAATGTTAAGTAATTTAATATATGAAGTATAAATAATCAATATAACAAAAATCTATAATGCCATAAGTCTTATTGTTACAACATACAGACATTTTAGTGTCTGATGTTCCCTGTATGCAAAGTGAAATCCATATTAAAAAACGTTTAAAAGTTTAGTGGCAATAAATGTCCTGCACAAAGTTCTGACCTCAACCCCCTCAAACACTCTCTGGATTAACTTGAACCCTGACTTAGACCCAGGCCTTAGCATCTGTCATCAGGGAATAACCTAATGCTCAGACTTCATCACATTAATGCTTGTGATTTTTCAGTGAAAGTCATACAGGAAAATCTTTCAGAATCTGTGTCTATTGCTGAAAAAAAATGCATGTGTCATTATGTGTCACTGAGCATGGTTTAACTCTTCCTAGCTGCTCAGAGGCACGTTTTAATCTATGCATGTGTGTGTAGCCAGATATGAATTCTGTTACCACACCAAGGTCCCACTAGGGGCACATGCTTTGTGAGATGTAAGGACATTTTAGGTTAACTGTCTAAGGACAGAAATGTTAAAAATAGTTTGCAGCATAGAGGTACAACTCCACAGGACTGAAAAGAGGTCAGTGTGTTTGCACCTTTCCTGGTGTGAGCATCATATGTCTGTAAGGCTGTGTTATGGCCTTATCTGTACACCTGTTTGCACCACTGTGTGTTCAGCATGCTGCCATGCATCTGCATTTTAAGGTTTGCATCAGTTCTATCCAGTTTATAACAAAGAAAGCATCTTAGACCTTGCTGTCTACCTGAATCATCTCTACCTCCCAGCCCCTGTAACGCCACAGTAACTAAGGGCAGCAAAAGTCAAATGAGAAGAGACAAAGTAAGATTTCTAAGATTCACAGTTTTTAATCCTCCCTATAGTTATACTAACGAAAGTTGAAGGAAAAGCAAGATGAAAAACTATAAATCACTTGTGCTTTTTCACAGGGAAGGTGAGTTAAAAAGGAATAGATGATTACAGTTTTTTTATTTAGGGAAAGAAAGAAAGAGAGACAGAAAGAAAGAACGAAAGAAAGAAAGCCGTTGATGGTGAGAAGGGCAAGAATTCTCTTTGTTCCTCTTTGTTCCTACTTCAAAGGCCACTCATAGGCACCCGCAGTCTTTCACTCAGGGCTCATTTGAGATATTATGCATGACTATAAAAGCATGACTATGCTGTATGAATATGGGAGGCCTTGTAAAGTAGTTGGGTTGTGAAAGAGGACATGAAGGAAGCATCTCAGTTGTTCAGGTGATATTGAATTATAAGGAAGTGAAAGTCGAGGTTGTGGATGATGCCAGCACAGCAACAATGTTGCAGGCATCTCATTTCTTAACTGTCTGGAAGATTCTGGATAAAGTAAGCTTCACTATGTATTGTATTGTTTGTGTGTGNGTGTGTGTGTGTGTGTGTGTGTGTGTGTGTGTGTGTGTGTGTGTATATAGAGGCCACAGGTAGTAGAGAAACACAATTTAGTTCCAGCATCAGACCTCCTGGGGACGGAGCCAAATCCCTTGGGGGTTTCAGTGCTGCCATTCCTAACACAAGAAAAGGTTCCCACAGGTAAAATCCCTGAAGTTCACCTATTATCTCATTCCCTACAGGACCCAGGAGATTTAACTTGACTTCTCAGGGCATTGTGTTTGTTATGTTTTCTCTCTCTAGCTCCTCACAGATATTACTAGTTTCACCTTTTAGATAAACTATGCCTTTTTGACATTCACACACATAATATATATCTATGTTACAGGCTTATAGACATCTTGACTGTTCATAGAGTTGCTTGTGTTATATTGGGAATCTGGCATGCAAGGCTAGGTAGCACAGGAGGTTTGCATACTGCAGCATGCTACAAAGTAAGGCTGAACGACATATTGTTATTGTATCTATATCTAGATATGAAATGAACGTACAAGATATTATTATTGCAAAAAGTGACGATATGGACAGTATTAAATGTGGAATATAGGGTGATTAACAGAACGCTCTCTACCTCACTGCACCGTAGCTAACGCAACAGCACCTTGGTGAAGTCAGTTTCAGGTTGGATATTTGACATTGCTGAACCCACAATGAATATCCCAATATCTGTCAAATATCCAACCTGAAACTAACTTCACCAAGGTGCTGTTCTGTTAGCTGCAGTGGAGCGAGGCAGAGAGTGAATGAAGAGAGGGAGCAGTGACAGTAAGAAAGTTGGTTAATTGCATCAATAAAATGTTATTTTCTGATTGTTTCATAGTGGTTAGCACATAGACATCTATAAATTCAGTATTTTATTGATAAGTAAAGACAGTTAGTTCAGTTATTTGAAGAAATATTATCTAGAAGAAGATATGTTTAGTTTAACCCTAAGTCCAGTAAGGACTGATAACCTCTGTACATGCCCCTGAGTGTTTCTGAATTGGCCATATCCTAATTTTATGGTGAGTACAAAATGAGTGTGGTATTATTACTGTTTTGTTTAAGAATGCTTAGTTTTGACTGTTGCTGCACTTTGTGTGGAATCATAGTCATATCTTGTATTGATATCCAGATATTTAGCTTTAATATCAAGATACAATAATGCAAAGTTGTCTTGTCTTGCTGCTTTTTCACCCACTTCTGCTCTACTACTAAATCCTTTTTTGCATATTATGACACATGACATAATGTGTAGACAGACATACCTCTATGTAAATGCTTGTATTTCATTCTGTGCATTTCATGTTAGATTCATGTAACTCTATAACAGCTGTGAGGCAACACACAGTACTTTAGCTGTAACAATAGAGGAGAAGGCCTCAGGCCATGATGTGGAGCTGAACCACACTCTCACCAGGGGAGAAGAAAAACTGGGATGAATTATTCACTGTATTTCATCTTTACTGTGGCACTTCAGGTACTACAAATTGTACTGTAAATGTTTAAGGCAAGACAAGTGCATTATGATAGATGAAGTATGGAACTGTTAGATGAGCCAACATGAACTGTGTTATCAGGAATACTGTACTGTAGGAAGGCATTCATTATTGATTCTAATATCATAGAGGGTTCCAAGAGAGTGTTTTAGTAAATACTCTTTCATACATATTTGCTCTGCATCTACAATTAATTTTGGAATAATTACCAAGTAATTGCTCAAAGAAATACCCATGTTGTGCATTCCAATGCCTAGTAATTACCAAGAAATGTAGTACAGTTAATGTCGCAGGAAAATTGTTTTTACAAGTAATTATATCGTAATAACTATTTGATCTTAGGTGTTATAATACTGACAGTCATTTCATTTGTCAAGGTTGTCAGGAAAGTGCACTAAACCAGTTTTCATACAATATTGTCATTTCCAGTGTAAAGAAAAAATGTTTTTTCATCTTCGGAGTGCTATGACAGGAACCTCAACCAAGTAATAATCATATACATTATTATCTATGTCTTTGCTCATGTGTGATGTACTTATGTATGCCCATGGATTTCCTTCCTAGTACAATCACAAGTGATGTCATCCCTATTAAGACGCATGCTCCTGCTCCCACACACACACCACTCACCACCATGCTCAAACACAATAATGAAAGAATACATTATTTTTAGAGGCTTTGCTCATCTAGGCACAATGACATGCTTTATTCCCTGCCTTCTATTCATATGCCCCTAAACCAAAACTGTCTTTGCACTTACTGGTTATGAAGATATTATACTTCATAACCAGTGGGTTATACAACAAAGATAAATGTTATCATGATTATATTGTAATACTGTAATACTTTCATTGTTCTGTATGTATGCATTTCCCCAAAGCAGTTAGGCTTTTGATGTCATTGTCTTTCCTCCTTCTTAATTTCCTGCTTTGTCTGTTTATGTTCACTCTGCTGCAAGCCTACATACAGTACACCCTACACACACACCTCCCATCAGCCCCTTGAGCTCCACATGAAACACCACACTGTTGCTCTGCAGCCAGCTGCTGCCTGCCTGCTTTGGAGTCCGAGCAGCAGGCTGACAGTCAGCACAGCCTTACAAGGCTATTCTCAGCAGCTGCTGCTGTTACTTGCTGATGACCCGTTAGACCTGTTCTGTGGTATACTGATGCGGTTCGATATGCAGCGTGGGCCGTGTAGGAGTCACAACACTTGTTTAAACACTCTCTGGCTCACTGGAGCTCACCCTGCATGCTGAATTTAGCTCTCAAGCACTGTCTTTTACTGCCTTCTCACTGCGTAAATGTTCCTTTTTCTTGCTGCGTTGCGGGTTTCAGTCTTACAATGTCACTTTGTTTTGTCTTTTTCCTTTTGCATATTATATATTGCCTTCTGCTGAGACTTTTCATATTTGCTCTGTACTTTACAGATTTACTCTGTCTTCTTTGCACTTCCCTCTGAAGCTCCCCTTTTGTCTTGATTAGCGTATCACAATGATTAATTTCAATGTTCATGCTAGGGTATAAACTTGTGTCCCACATTTCTTTCTCTTTATCTAATCTTTCTTTCACAAGTCATCTTTCTTTTGCTCATTTTTCCACAGAGGCAGTAACAATCTACTTTTTTAAAATGCCCTGTGGGAATGAAAAATAATTCTCTAGTTTATGTGTCTTCTCAGCCTACAAAAGACTGGGGAGGGTATGATCACCTCAGTCCCAAACCGGTCATTGCCTAAAACCATGCTTGAGGGAGATACAGGTTGAAGGCAGAACAAATTAAATGAGCCAGGAGTCATTGGAGCCCCAAGGGCACCAAATTTTGCCCCAATTAATTGTGTTTGTCAGAGCATGAAAGTCCAAGGTCTCCTCACTGGCAGGAAGGGGAGAGGACCGAAAGGTCTGGTGTGGCTCACTAGTGGCATCCCCATCCTGATCTTTTCACTGCTTTTTCCCTTCCTGAAATGTCTTGGCAGCTGGCTGGAGCCCTAGGTATACACAGCTCAGAGGCTGGTGAGTTTTTAGGTAATATAAGTCTGCACCACTTGCTGATTTAGCGGTTAATTTTAAAACAAACTTTAATGGTCTCACTAAGTTGATTACATTTCAGTCAATTATGGGTGTTTTGGAACAGGGTTTGAATGTTTCATAATGGAACACAGCTTTTGGCTGTGAGGGACCTGAGGGGCTCTGGGTTATTGTGAATGTAATTGTGTGGAACTAAACAATGGAGCATCATCCACAAAGACAGCCTGTGGTTAGCCCGACACAGCCCTCACTGATGTGTTTGTTTGTGTGTGTCCTCATGCCTTTTTAGTACAGTTTTGTTTACATGTACATAGTTTACCTTCCAGAAAAATCACTCTCAAGCAGACATGGTCATCAGGTTACAAGTAGGGGGAGGGAGACTAGCTTGACTTTTTATGTTCCTTTTGTAGTCTGTTGGCTGAATGACAGAATAAGTAACTGCTATGTGTGGGCTAAGGTTAATGTTTTGAATAGAATGAAGTGTAACATCCAATTTCCCTCTTCTGAAGGTCAGTGCGCATAGTTTGACCCTAAAGCATAGCATGCTTTTGACCATCTCTGCCATGAGCTGCCATGTTTGGTTTTTTTTTTTT
>JANJYP010006861.1:0-21719 GCA_024605115.1 Rastrelliger brachysoma | reverse complement strand
GTACGATATGTAACTTTTTTTTTTTTTTTTTTTGGGGGGGGGGGGTTGCAATTAAATTAAATAACAACTTTACATTTAACACTGATGATGTAAAACTGTGTGTGAGTCGCCCTCAGCGAGAGGTGCTGGTGTGGTAAATGTAACGCCACCACTGCGGGCTCACCCCTCCCCTGTCACTCCTAAGGTCTGGAAACTTCTCTGCCCTCCTTTTAAGCAGTTGTCAGATGCCAACCAGACAGTGAGACAACGTGGATCCGAAACGTCCCGGTCCGGTTGAAGATACTTGTGTGGTTGGTCTGCAGAGATAACGGAGTCCACAGAGGCTGCAGCGGGTGTTTTATTGACAGTATTTGGCAGCTTTAAGCAGCTTTAGTCGGCTGCACTGAAGTCTAGTCCGCTTTAGCAACCAGTACGAGCTGCAGGGTTAGGTTAGGTTGAGTTGTGCTGCAGGTCAGAGCAGGAGGAAGGAAAACCGCTTCGTGACAATGACTGCAGAGGAACAGACAAGTGAAGGACAACACAACATCCCAGTGGAGGGGGAGGACCTTTCACCAAAGAAAGATGGGGGTGTTGTGAAGGTACACGTGAAGTGTTCTTTGTGCCGCATGTTGATCCAGCTAGCTGAGACATTAGCCTTGCTCGGCTAGGCTAATGTTAGCTGTGCTTAGCTAGACTGTAGCACGCACTGTCAAAACAGCTAGCTGCTGAATGGTGGCAGCAACGTAGCGCCATGAAGTTGGTTTCATTTTCATTGATTTGATTACCCATTAATTACTGTCGTGTCAGCAACATGGATTATTAGTCATCTTAAACGTCTACATGTTTAAAAGCCTCTAGACTTTTCCACAACTCTGGCTAATGACCACATGCAAAAGCTAATTTCATGTCAGTAGGCTCAGTTAATGCTCATGCACATTTTGAATGAGATATTACAGTTAATGTGCATTTCCATTAAATGATCTGGCAACTCCATCTCCTACAGAGTGGTTGTATAGAAAATTAATGTGTGAAGATGGCTCCATATTTGCGTTTTAATCAAATATCCAGTTTTTTCTAATTTATCTTATTGTCTGCATTTTTGCAGCTGGTAAAAAGGGAAGGCACAGGCACAGAGCTGCCTATGACCGGTGACAAGGTGTTTGTGCATTATGTGGGCACACTTATGGATGGCACTCTTTTTGACTCGAGCAGAGACCGAGGAGAGAGATTCTCCTTTGAGCTGGGCAAAGGTTGGTTCATATCTAGGGGAGACACAAATGCTCAACTACTGTGGTTGCAGAGACCAGTGTTATTTCATCAAGTCTTATCTGTGTTTCAGGTCAAGTAATAAAGGCATGGGACATTGGTGTAGCAACAATGAAAGTAGGGGAGGTGGCTCAGCTCACCTGTGCACCAGAGTATGCATATGGATCTGCAGGCAGCCCACCCAAAATACCACCCAACGCCTCTCTTGTGTTTGAGGTAAGCTTTAGATCATTTTGATTTGTTTACAACCATACTCATTAGTTTGTATTTGAATTATAGGTCTACCTTGATCTTGTGTCAAGGGGAAGATTACCTGATTACCTGTGAATTTTAATTCAAGTCTGCACCCCTGTAGGTGGAATTGTTTGAATTTCGAGGGGAGGACATAACTGATGAAGAGGATGGAGGAATTATCCGTCGTATTGTCACTAAAGGGCAGGGATATTCCAAGCCTAATGAAGGAGCTGCTGTTGAAGGTAACAGATCTAACACTGCCCCTTTTTTCAGGAAAAAGCCTTATCACTGAGCAGAGATCACCAAAAATCTTTAATAGGATCATTTATTTAAAGCAGGGTAATAAAAATTTACTGGTGGAATTGACCTGGCTGGAATGGAAAATAATGTTAATAAGTGTGTTTTTATTTAGCATATCATCAATTGAAACTAAAAATTCTTTATAGCCCCTCTTCCATGTTGCACTGCCATACTTCTACAGTAGCCCAGAATGGACAAACCAAGTGACCAGTGACCTTTTTCACAAGCCTTGTGGCCACTGTTTTACACACTTCAGTTTATGGCAGTCTGCAACCTCACCACTTGACATCACTGAATCCTACACACTGATCCTTTAATATGTAACAGTGATACATCTCATTTTAAGCAGAGTCCATGTTTATTTTTAGCTGTCAGCCATTCTAGGCTTTCATTCTTTACATATGAGGACGCTTTTTTTTTTTTTTTTTACTCAGGGTTGCTGCACAGATCTGGAAATCAAATGGAATGCTCATTAAGATTTCAACAATTGATTATCCCTTCCACACAAAATGGATCTACATCAGGGTTGAGCTCAATTTGAAGATAGTAAAAGGATTTTTTTTTTTGTATCTCATTATCAAAATGTACTTTAAAAAGGAAAAACATTTTAATTTAAAATGTAAATTTCCATTACAATTTGTTTGGAATTGTCAATTTTGACATCACTGTGTAAAACAATGACGCTGTAGTTGTACTCACAGAACAGGTAATAGTTCATTCTCCCCATTAATACACACTTGCATAGAAGCTCTGGATATATAGTATATCTACATTCCATCTATCTTAGCAGTCCATTAAATCTCTAAACATCAATTAAATGGTAACTTAATTAAGGCTGCCTTTCTCCTTCATATTTGCTATTGTGGATTTGCAGTAGTAAGAGGACTTTGTGTCTCCACTGAAGCCACTTGACTAATTGTCTTTAGCTGAGCATCATCTGTACTGTTTTGTGCACTGCTTTAATTCCTTCAACAGAGCAGGTGGCCTGTTCAGAGCCAATCAAAACATTACTAGAAAAAGTAAAGAAAGAGCTGGACTGAGTCACAAATCATACTTGGATATGTGAATCATATTTAGCTGCAGTTCACCCCAACATCACCTGACAATTCAGTGCACATTACAGGTATAATATCTTGTACCATCATGTTATTTCTACTGTTACCTGTTATTTAAGGAAAGGTTTTCAAAGTGATTTCAAACTGGACTTCTAGGTTCATATTTCATCTACATCCACCATCTCTGTGGTACTTGTAACAACAAGCCCACACTAACAAGTTCATTTTTGTGGTTTGGTCAAAACAATGCATGTACCCGCTGAAAAGCTTGACAAGTTCAACATGCAGGTATGTAAACTCTTCACCTTTCGGTGAAATTTGCCGTTTTGAGATCAAAATGGGCCATCTATGTGATTCCTGCAGATCCAGTGAGAAATTATTTTTCGGGGGGGTGGGTGGTCTTGAGAGAGCGAGCAATCCTAACTGTATGCATACACACCGGTTAGCATGCCACAGCATAGTCACTGGCACACTGGCAAAAACAGCAGTACCCCCTGAGCAGCATTTCAAATCACCTGTTTACCAGGGCACCTGCTTTCTGCGTGGCCTGTCTGTAGTCTGACAGTGCATGCTCCTGTCCACATTTCCCACAGCGCTGTGCGGCTACAGTCCTGCACACATCTCCCACTGAGGGCCATAGAACACCGCTCGCTAAGACTGAATATGTAATGTGCCTGACGTCAAGTGATAAGCACTGTCCACACTAAGAACAATAACTACAGTAACTCAATAACTATAAGAGGATTTCACAGGTGTGTGCTGGTTCAGTGCATTGATCAGACAGTATTGTGGAAATCCATAAGGCTAGTTGTTGTGATGTTTGAGACCAAACTGATCCACAGCACATGTTGAAGCATGGTGTGTAAAAGTGCACCGTTCCAGCAGTGACACAGCCATGACCACATATTCGCTAACTTTATTGTTATTTTTTAAAAACATTATAACGGATATTAAAGTTCCAGCATCTTTGTAATAATAAGGACCCACCTAAAGAAATATCTCTGGGCGTCATCATGCTCTAATTTACACTGCGTCGGTCCGTGGTGACGAGCAAAGTTGCATTAAAATAAAGGAATAGCTACAATAAATACATAACTCAGTTTCCAAAATTAAAATGTAGATGTTTCATGTGGATGGCAACATTCTGATGTAATGTACATTTTTTTGTTTGATGCACTGTGGTCTTTGTTTTGGCATATCAGTGCAATATGTTTTAAGTGAGTTACCCAAAGCAGTGTTTTGGAAATGCCATCCATACATAATACCTTTTAAAATGTTGTTACATGTGGCCCATGGATGTTTTTCATAATTTAACTGTTGTTGATTATGGAACACTCATTAACAAGAAAGATTGTGAGATTTAGATTGTGGTCTCAACAAAAAGAGATGTTTATAGTAAAAGAGTGATGTTGTACCTTTATTATATTAGTGATGATGCAATTTCATATAATGCAGACTTTGAAATTGACCTTTCTGTGTCCGCACACCCTGCTCACCTTTTTCACCTCTGACCAGTTTGCAGGCTTGTGTTGTGCTAGGTTACATTTAGGGAAAATTTTGTGTTGAAAACAAAGCTGAGTGTACTGATAAAAAAATGGAAACCTTAATTGTCATATTGTTTCCCAGCATGAAATCTAGCAGCTAGATTGAACTGAAAATCACAGCACCTTATGACTGGTTTGATACTAAAGACAGATATCCGTGTCATGAAAAATATTCAAATCCAAATATACCTGCTTAACTGGAAAATCAGCTTTCTTTGTAAATGCAATTTTTTTCTTTATGCAAAGCCTACCCAATTCTAATTTATACCAGTGTTATTGATATTGACTGGCTAGATAGTTGGGTTTAAGTGACTAGTTTGTTTGCAGTACCTATTGTCACATTGGGAGCATTCACCATTGTAATTTTAACTTTGCTTTGGGCAGGGGTCCTTCACAAAGCTAAACATCTTGATTAGTAGGTGGGAAAGTGAAAGTTCCTTCAGCTGGTAATCTAGTCAGTGTTAAGTTTGTGGCTAAATTAGGAGCGTGATTTGTAGCAGCAGCTAACTTGAATATTTCTAAAACTCTTTCAGTAACTGTGGAGGGTACATGTGATGGACGTGTGTTTGACGAGAGAGAACTGAAGTTTGAGATCGGCGATGGAGAGAGTCTTGGTTTGCCCGTTGGAGTAGAGAAAGGCATCATGGCTATGGAGCAGGGGGAGGAGGCTCTCCTTGAAATCAAGCCCAAGTATGATGATATCCACCATGGGAAAAATACAGCATTTTCAGTGTTTTCTATACTTATCTGTTCAATTATGTTGGTATGAATAAAAATAACATCAACAACTCAGTTATCTACTATACTCAAATATATAGTGCACTGTAATACTGTTTTAAGTTGAACTGCAACAGGTATTATGATATTTATACATCTAATGATGTCTTTTCTTTTTGTGGTAGGTATGGCTTTGGGAATGCAGGAAATGCAAAATATAACATTCCCGGTGGGGCGACGTTGAAGTACAAGATCAAGCTGGCAGCCTTTGAAAAGGTGACTGATCTTGTCGCTGTGCTGCAAACATGACTTCGCTTTACTCAGCCAATTAAATGTCTGCTTTGCATATCAATGTTTTCCCCTCTGAGTAGTGACTAATATCTGTTTGTTTTCTGTAGGCAAAAGAATCCTGGGAGATGAACTCATCAGAGAAGCTGGAACAGAGCAGCATTGTCAAAGAGAAGGGCACACAGTATTTTAAGGTACATAGGAACAAAATTACAAAGCACACCTTTTAAACACAGTGTGTAAGATTGGTGGCATCTAGTGGACAAAAATGATATTCAATATTCATGAATATGTTTTAATTAATGTATAATCACCTGAATTATCTTATCCCATAGATATTTTATAGACATTATAACATAGCTAATAAAAAACACAAAAGTAAATTGCACAATGGAGTGAGGGGAGTGGTATTTGTTTGGTTGCATTCTGCAGGCTCACTGCTAGATGCCACTAAATCTAACACACAAGACCTNGGGAGTGGTATTTGTTTGGTTGCATTCTGCAGGCTCACTGCTGGATGCCACTAAATCTTACACACAAGACCTTTTTCGAAGAATTTTGAGATGGATCAACACTGTTTTGTAATGCATCGATTTCATATGTTACAGGAGGGGAAATACAAGCAGGCATCGGTGCAGTATAGAAGGATTGTGTCATGGCTGGAACATGAATCTGGTTTGTCAGAAGAGGATGAGAAGAAAGCGAAAGCGTTAAGATTGGCTGCACATTTGAACTTGGCCATGTGCTTCCTCAAACTTCAGGAGCCGAACCAAGCTCTAGAAAACTGTGACAAGGTATCTAATATTTATGGTTTATACTTGGACAGACAGTTAATTCTGTATTTAGCAGTGCCTTTGTATTCTTCGTGTCACAGTTTTGTAATTTACTACCATAACTGTTTATTAATGTAGTTAAATATTAATCTATTTATTAATTAATAGGCTCTGGAGTTGGATGCGTCCAATGAGAAGGCTTTGTTCAGGAGGGGTGAGGCACTGTGTGGTATGAAGGAGTTCAACAAGGCAAGAGATGACTTCCAGAAAGTTGTTCAAATGTATCCTGCCAACAAGGCTGCCAAGAGCCAGGTATGCATGCTTTTCTTACAGGACAATTCCAACAATTTTCGAGCAGGACTTTTATCTTCCTGGCTATTGACACGTGACAGTTAATTTTTAAAACCCTCTCTGAACATATAGCTATCATTCTGCCAGTTCACCAAGAGCTCAGCTGTTGGGAGTGAATCATAAAAATCTGTTCAGTTAATCTGCCAATTTGTCTTTTTTAATTTTATGGCTGAATTTCTTCTACCTTCATCCAAAATGAAACTGGCACATGTTGTACTATAAGATGTATCATTATTGTATCTGGCATGAACTCATTTGGCAAGTAAATTGATGTTGCTGCATTTGCGTTTTCTGGCTGTGGATAATGTGAAACTACTGGTGGTAATTTGATGTAGGATAGCTGAGGAGTTTTTGGTGCAGTCTGACAAAGCCCAGTAGAATAAAATCCTACTAATCCTTCAGTCCCTATTAAATTGATAATAAAATAAATTAATAGGTGTGTGTGTGTGTGTGTGTGTGTGTGTATAGGAGATCTTGACATAAAGCTGTCTGACCTGTCCTTCATTTTTTCCTTTTTAGGTGATGCTTTGTCAGAAACACATTAGGGAGCAGCACGAGAAGGACAAGCACATCTACGCTAACATGTTTCAGAAGTTTGCAGAGCAGGACTCAAAGGTGAGGGATTGCTGTTTTCTACAGCAACCACAAGAGGGTGGGATACTCACGTTTTTGGTTTGCTAAAGTGACTGAAAGATGAGAAATGGCTGATTTAATTTGTGGTGTTGGGGATTTTTTGTGGGTTTTTTTTTTTTAAGCAGAAAGAAGCAGAGAAGATGAAGAGTGACACCAAGGAGAATGGCAACAATGAGATGGAGATCAACACAGAAAAGGAAACTGAGAGCGAAGCAAAAGCGTAAATGTTTGAGATGATGTGACTGTATTACGGTTCATCTGTACTTCAGACTTTTGTAACTTCAGCCATTTGTGTTTAAGGAGTGACTGTTGAGGTGTGTGTGTCAGTAAGTGTGTGAGTGTGTATATGAGCACTGACTTATGGGCACGTCTTTGCTGGCTTTCTTTGTGTCCAGGCTTTTTGCTGTGGCAGCTAGCCGAGCAGGTGGAGCATCCCCAGCTGATGGCACTATGGGCCGTGGTTTTTAATAAATGAATTGTGTGCCACTGCCACCCCTCCCCCGAACCCTTTCAACCCACAGCTTTGAACTGTGCATGTGTTTTCACAGCTTTTTTTTATTTAGGAAGGGTGGGGGGTCAGTAGGAAAAGTGTATCTAAATGTTTTGTGCATATTATCCACCGCTCACCCTTCAAGGGCTAGATCATTCACCTTGCACTCTATCCTCTACCCCTCTCACANACCGCTCACCCTTCAAGGGCTAGATCATTCACCTTGCACTCTGTCCTCTACCCCTCTCACATTTTTTTTTTCCTTTTTTGCTAATCCATCCAACCCTCCTCATGGGCCTACTGATCAATTTCTGGAGTTGTGATGGCTGTTCTTAGATTTCATGTATTTTGAATATTAAGTGTGCCTGTGTCCCAAAAGTAAGTATGTAGCAGCACTGTGGATAGGTGGAGTAATAAGCCTGGAATAGCTGTCTGACTTTAAGCTTCTCTTATTCTAAAGACAGAGATCTCTTTTAGCCCCCAGGGTACAGGACAGTTGACTTTTTTTTTTCTTCTTTGGAAATATTGACTTTGTACTTATTTTTCCCTCATTGTTGTGCTTGTGACTTCTGTATTGTTCCCAAAATGATGAATACAACAAATTAACTGGAATATGTGCATTATAAAGCAGCTACAAATAACATTCAATAGCTTCTCCTGGACATGCACAAGTAAACAGTTCAGTCTTAGTCTTAATTTACTGTATTAAGTGCTTGAATGAATGTGCGTACATCAGATCGAGGCTGTTTAAAAGACTGTGAGCCCTGTTCCACTTAAGACAACAGCACCTGTACAGCAGTGTAGAAACTAAACTAGGGGCTAATGTAAAACAGAGCTGTGGGCCATGTGTTGAGTTTATATTTGTCTGTTGGAAGGGTCACTGCTTGGTCTCACTTGACCAAAGGATATAATAAACAATAGCTACAAAGTGACTGTGTGTGGTGTTCTTGACTGGTACATCTTCACAGTTTCCAGTTAGTCTCCAATGCCTCAGTTCCTTTGACTTGTCAACTGTTTATAAACCAGATGCTGTTAAGGAAAGGAAAATAATCTTCCCTAACTATATTAAGAAAATTTGTCAGATGTGGGTTAGACATCATTGAGACAGAGTCAAGGAATCTGCTGACAGTTAAAATTTCATAGGAAATATTTCATCTGCAGTTTTACATTACATTATGTGGAGCATGTTCATACATGTGTCCTTGTAGCACTTTGTGGAAGTGATACTTAAAAGATTAAGCTCAGTTTTTTTTTTAACAAGCTAATATGCAAATATACATTCACACTTTTGAAGATTAAAAGTATATAGCTTGGTTTGTACAAGTCTATGTTTTATATATGAAAATTAACCTGCAGCAATCTTGATAATTAAGTAATTTAGTCATTTTACAGCCCAAAATAAGCTGTGGTTCCAGCTTCTCATGTAAACACTTGTTTTAAATGTTATTAATTGCAAGATGGCAGCTTAACACTGGGAAGACATTCAATGGCCATCCTAATTATTTTCTGTTATTCTAATTGATGAAAATTATGGATTGTACCCTTAACCATATTAGAAGGGAATGGCCTCACAATTCATATTTTGGGGGGAGAGGGGTTAAAAATGCGCAAAATGTGTTTTTTGTGATGTTTTTGTGAGTCAAGCAGCAATATTTAAGCCAGCAGTAGTCAGGAGGTCAGAGTCTTCTTTTCCCAAGGACACAAAGGATCTGATCTGATCCTTCAGCTCTCTCACAGGGAAACTGGTGTCAGTTTACGGATGTGATGTGATTATACAGGCTAGCACCACCTGTTCCCCACAGATGGATGATAAAGCAAAGAAGAGCTTTTAATTATTCATCTGCACTCTTTTTTTCTGCACCAGGTGTTTCACTTTGTCTTGAGAATAATTTCTTTTTTCTGGTTTTTTTGTTTTGTTTCTGACATACAACATGCTGCTTTAGGTGATTCAGTTTTATAGAAGAAGGCAGGTGTAGGAACAGCACTCACCTGGGAGTCTTTTTTTGTTGTTGTTTATAAGAGCAGCAGGAGTCACATCTTTTTGTTCTGTCTGCTTGCTTCACAATGGAAAAATAAACCACAGGAGAATGGCTTTGTTTTGTTTTGTTTAATCACAAATTTCTGTTGAGTTATGCAGTACTTCCAACATTTTACCAATATATTTCGTTAGTTTATTTTATTTATTTGTGCTTTGTAACTGCTATGGAATTATTTCATTTCTGAAGCTGGTTCAATATTAATATTATTAAATTAAATTAACACCCTATGATTGCAAATACAATTGCTTAATGCTCCTGTATCATAGACAGTCTATCATAGATAAGTTTTAATTTGGTTTTATTTCCAAAACTAAATCAGACCATTTCTACTTTTTAAAAAAAAATATTATTTCAAAGTGAAATAGCCTTTGCAGACATACGAGGTTCCTCGAAGGAAATTAAATGATTAAACGTTGTAACAATTATAATGAATGAAATGCGGCTGTTATTAAACCCGGAAACTAAAAATGTCAAGTAGCTGTAAATGTTGCTACCTGTTGCAGGTAAAGCACTCGATGGGTGCTGCCACTCCTCCCCCCCAAATGAGACGTCAAGCCAGCACAATACACAACACCGTTTCCGATAGCAGATTTCAAAATAAACTCATAAGTGACACTTATTTTGAAACTTGTGTTCCGGTGTATAACCATTGGAAAGTATATACATGCCATGAGTGATATACGAAGCAAGTTAAATTAATGTATTCAAGTTTCTGTGAGCACACACAGGTATTTAATGTGTATGTGACACATGTGTGCTTTGACTCTGAAGGCAGACTCCAGCTCCCTCCGGCTCCCTCTTTGTGTCTTCATTAATCGTGGGTAGTGAAGCTGATGAGAAGGCTCACTATTCACGCTGTTGTTTCATGAGCCGCTGCTTGTGCGCCACAGTGGGACTCGGAGCGGAGGTCAGCACAGTCAAGGCGGAGTTTTTTTTTCATGGGGATCATGAGAGCCACCATGAACTGTGCGCACCAGGGATAACCGGGGCGCCACGGGGTTAGTACGCACACACTGGGGAGCAGAGCAGCGGTGGGTGGCAGCCGGACGGAGGGACGGGTGCTGACGGTGCGTGGGGTCAGTCCCCTCCTGATGACAAAGCGGGTGACTCGACCGATGCATAACTCCTCGGGAGGAGGTTTAACCCGAGAGCCAAGATGATCGGGACTTTTTTCCCACTGAAGAAACTGCGGCGCAATGGAAGATATTTTCTTTTCGGGGCGATCCTGCTGGTCGGAGTGGCGGCAGTCTACCACGAGATGGTTGCTGCAAGAGCGTGGAGCGGTGGGACCAGTAAGTTTGTGGTGGCCAGTGTAGACACTGTTACGACAGGTCTTACTCTAGTCTAACGTTCAACTTTTGTAATATTTGCATCACTTACAATGCACCCATTAGACAACCTGTAGCTGCATGCAGTTGCAGAGACAGTAAAAGTGAAAGTGTACAGGTAAAAAAACAACAACTAACTAACAAAAACAAAGAACAAAAACAAAACAATAAACAATGCGTCACCAGAAAAAGGAGACACTATGTCATGATAACTTCCCTAGATTCGTCTGGGCTTTACTGTGTTAACTCATGTCTGACACGTTATTGATGCTACACTTTGGTGTTAAAATAGGCCTGTGTAAAGCGGTTCTCATAGTTTTATCCACCTCAAATTGAAGACGCCTTAGAATAAAATGCAATGTATTGCACATACCACTGTACACTCTTGAAGAAAAGTAGTATTCATTGCAGGAATATTGTGTGATACTGAATTACAACAAATTTATAGGCTTTTTTGTTTTCTGGTCACTCATTATGTATGAAATTAAGTAAAGAATGTGTTAAATAACAAGCATACAAGAATACTAGTTTTACTTTTACTTTTTTATTAGTTTCTCCCTTTTTTCCACTATGATGCTGGTTGAGCTTACACAGAAAATATTTGCCAACAGCAGGTGAAGCAATAGGTCAGTTTAAAAGAAGTAAAATGCGTTTAGAGAGGGGGTTAGGGAGGTCGGATCACACAGGTTTCCACACTCAAGGACGTCATGTCTCACACTGGGTAAGCAAACTTCCTTCCTATTTCACCTTATTTACACCTTAGCCTGCCATCTGTTGCATTGCACTCACACCCAGTTTAACATCAGGGTGTCACCACAGTGGCATAGATGGAGATGGGAACAGTGAAAATAGTCAGGTTGGTGTCTTCCCACTTGAAAGAAATCACAACACACACACACACACACACACACACACACACACACACACACACACACACACACACACACACACACACACACACTTTGAACAAAGCCAGGCGTGTAAACACATGCCTAAGACCTACATTACAGGGCTTGCGTATCTACACATTCCAGGGCTGTAGCCCCCTTGTCACAGAGGGACTTCTCTCACGGGAAGGACTCGGCAAAGCCCTCAACCAGATTATCTTGAAGAGCAGTGTGAAGATCTATATACATAATAGAACAATAGCAGGTGGGGTCTGACACATCCAAATATGCTGTTATTGCTGTTCAGGCTGTTTGTCGAAATCCAAATATGTCAAATATAAATATGTCAGATTAATAACACTTATTAAGCAGCAGACACAAACTCCTATCAAAATATCTACACACTTTTATAATCTACATGTTTTGTAATATAGTAATATGTTTTGTAATTATGCAGCGAGTCACATCAGTTTTAAACAGCTTTGAAAAATGTCAAATTAAATGACTCCAGCAATTATTTCTGTTATTGAATTTCTCTCAGTAAATTACAACCAGTCACAGGAGATTATGAAGATACAAATCAGACAGTTTAAAGAGAGTTGCTGAAAGCTTTGAGACAGTTAAAGTGTAGATTACGAAAAAAGTGCTGCAACTCCATACTAGGAAGTTGTCTCCAATATTGCTCTCATGTGGCCTTATTGGGAGCAGTGATACACCTCCTCAGTTGACTTTAAATTACTCATGCACACCTATACATTTAGATTTACTTGTGACACTTTATTGATTTAATAATTTTATAGTTACAAGAAGATTTCATGGACCTCAGCCACATATCACAGCCTTTATAGCCCAAGCCAATGTGTGACTGAATAGTAGAATAGAGAGGAATACTCTTTATTGTCATTGTACATATATATATAATTGAAAGTAGTCCTTAAATGTGCCATAAGTAAAACAAAAAATGTGCTTATAAAAGATAGCATAACTATATATATATATATATATATATATAAAACTGACAGCCATATTTGTAATTGTGGTGTTCCTGTGAAAGTTGGTGAGGTTTTTAGAAAATGGAGGGATGCACTTCCAAAGTAGTGGATATTAGGATTAAAATCTGTTGTTATAAACATCCAAAAATATAATCCTTGATTGATAGAGCAGGAGTTTTACTTTTATTTCCACAACTATTTCTTGCCCTGAATACATGGCATATAGATTAGTAACAGGTTGCAGGCTTACATTATTAAGTATCATGATATCTTTATATGCAGACCTTTATTAAATACTAGCTATCTATATACACATGGTTAACAAATGTTTCAATCAGTAAGTCAGGGATTCATTTCTTTGAAATAAACACAGTAGTTCAGCTATAGAAGATCAGATACTGTTTGAAACCTACTGTGATGTTTTTGCTTCCTAAGTACTTTTCCTAAGTACTAGTAAGTACATCTTGATAAGTGCTTTGACACGTTTTCAACCAGTCTCACATCAGCTTTTCAAACCCTTTCATAGAAGAAGACCACAAAGGAAACCAGACAGAGAGTGTAAGGACAGAAATTAGTCACTGTCAACATAACACTAAAGTATGTCACCCTTCAGAATATCTCAACATTAGGAATAGGAAGTTCACAGTCCTTTAAAAAAAAAAAAAAAAAAGTCCAGGCTCTGTGTATCCGAGTAAATGACCCATAAGTGATCTAACAGCAAATGTCAATTGCTCTACTTTCCTCCCATGCAGTAGGACAGGAACACTTTCAGCAATACACGAGAAAGCGAATGATTAAGAGTTGCAGTATGTGTTGCCACCAGAGTGCTCTTGGGCTTGGTTCTTCAGATATGGGTCTGTCAGGGATGGCTTGTTTTTCCCACATGTAGGTCACATGGGCACTTAAGAACGTAGATAACGTATGAAGTGCCTCAGTTAATAAATGTCCCAGTAGAGAAATGCCTGTGTGGGTAGGTGAATGTTTTGATTTATTGGTCATGTCTGGTGTATTTTTGAGTAATCTTTTGCTGAGAAATTTTAGTTTTATTGTATGTGGCCTTTTCACCATCCTTTTTCTTTTGCCGGTTTTTCTTGCACACTTCCTCTTAATTGTGTTGACTATTTAAACTGTATGTTTGACTTTCTATATTATGCATTTACTGTCTCTCCCTTGCTATTTACATACAAGTACACCATGGTGTCATCCTAATTTGCCAGAAGGAATGTTGTTTTTCAGCTGTCTTAAGAGAGGAGCTGTGTTAAACCTGTGTCCAAAATAGACAAAAACATCACATTAATACAGTTTGTCACTTGAAAAACGTCCATTCTCTTTGTTATTCAGATTGGATTTGTGTGTCCTGCATGGAAGCTGAATACTAGCACTGCAGCAATTTTCATTCTGTAAAATGACAAGAACTCTTGAGTCACCTAAATTCAACAAACAAAGCACTGCCTGTCATTCTGAAATTATTCTGTGTGGTAACTGTGTGACTAAAAAAGCAAATGTATTCTCTCACTGGGGTGAATATTGTGAAGAAAAGGCAACAGTGGCAGAAGTGGAGTGCAGATGAAGATAAAAATACTCCTCTCTTGCTTTTCTTAACTACCACTCTAGAATTACATGTGTTGTCAGAGTTGGCTGTGTGTGTGTGTGCGCGCGCGCGTTTGTAGATCTCCACCCTTGTGATAATGACAGACACTCAAATCCACAACCATACTCAGCTCACTCACTGACACCACAAGCTCTGAAAAAAAGAAAAGAAAAGAAACACAACTCTTTTAAAACACAGATTGCCCTATAATTTGAAAGATGATGGAAGAGGTAAAGGAGTAACATTTGTTCATCTCCTGTGATTTTCACCAACACAGGAGCGTCGTCGCTGTTCACTGAAGGCTGAGATGAGTTACATGCAGCGGACATAAGCATTGAATTGGAACAGGGAGTGGGTGGGACTCAGTTGAAACACTGAGCTTCATTGTTCATGCAACATAACCCCACAAGAAATTGGATGATAAAGTGTCTTGTATAAAAAAGACGGGTAATCTGGTAACACCTATAGTGTGTGAGCCACAGTTTTGCATGTTACGATTATGACTCTGTGGGTTGATGGCCTAGTTGCAGGAGCACTTCTTTGGTTGTGGTTTGTGGCATACACAGCAGAAGTGTGTCTGTGCTTTTTCAGATCTGGCATAACTATTAGAGAAGTTTGTTACACTTATACGTGTGCTTTCCCCTTCTCCACACACACCCTGGTAGCTAAATTATTCACCTCACTGATTTTTTCCCATGTTGCCAAAATTAGGAGTTCAAACAACTTTTTTTTGTTTTGGATTAGCTTAAATAGCAATAGGATATGAAGACAGTGCCATAATAACAACCTGTTGCATCACTTCTCCTCAAGTGCTCATGCAACATATTTGTCTGTCAGCTCTGCAACACTCTGATTGTTTTCACCCTCTTCCTCAGGTATGAATCCTGATGGCAGCAGCTGGGGGAGAGCCATGTCTGACGAAAGGGTAAGGACGGTGTACGGAAAAAGAGGTGGTAATAGAAAATATGATGGGGTGAAGGAAACCAAGCTAAAGACAGTGACTTTATTGTTTCTGTGTCTGTTTTTTCCAGGTCAGAAGGGACCATCAACTAGACTCCCTGAAGGATTCAGCTGCTTGGAGCTCCAGCTATATACCGCAAGCCTGGAAACCAGAGGTGTGTTTATGTGTGCGTATGCATGTGTGTGTATCCAAGGTGCCCGCATTTTTAAATACTCCATCTCACCTCTTTTGAACTCCGAATAACCTGCCCAATTCCCTCCCACTTCGGTGCGCTTGCCTCTGTTTACAGTGTGTTTTCCAGGCGCAGAGTCTGTTTGAGCAGCTTCCATTGGTAGAGTCATCATGTTTCCACTATATTAAGCTGGGCTGGGCTGCTTCAGCCAGTTGCTTGCAACTCGTATTTCGTGTTTAGGGGAAGCTGTTGCTGTCTGTGTCATTGTAAATAGTCTGAGTGATCATGTTTGTGTGGAGCATTAAAGGCACAGTCTATAATGTGCCATGTCTTCCTAGTCTTTTGTTGGATATTGAACAGCGAAAAAAAAAAAGCTTGCCTTACACAGTGACACACAAGCGGTTACACCCAAGTAGGGCAGGGCAATATGTCTTAACGGTTTTTGCACTGACTTATTCAGACATCTAATTATAACAAGGGCTGCAGGTTTTTGGAGTATAACCTGGTGTGCTTCTGCTTGGTTGGAATGAAAACCTGCAGCCACTCGGCCCTTTCTGGAATGAGTTTGACACCCGGAATTATACCAAAGATACTCTATGTATCATATGACATGAAAACAGTGGAAGAACATTTTACACCCCTCGCTACACCGAAATATATTTGATGTATTGTCAGAATGTGTTGAATGTATGTTCTCTTTGGGTTTTTTTTTACCTGAGAAATGACTAATTGTTGAAGGAAATTACAGTTACATAATTTGAGAAGATTCTGCAGGACAAATCCACTGTAAATATTATATGTTGCTTACAAACCAGATAAATTATTGGATATTTGAAGAATTAGTGATGTATCAGGACACATTAGTATATATCAGTGTTGTTGACAAAAAAGCTAAACGTGCTCCCAGTCAGGTGGGTGTTTGATCATTAACAAGGAAATCACTTGTTTAAAGACTGCATGTGGCTCAGATCCTGTGAAATTTCTTGAGTCATTGTTTTCCTGTTTTCCATCTGAACCACGCTAACATTTAACCAGCTATGCTGATGACAGCAGGTTTTTGGCTACTAAAGGACCGGTAATACGAAGGCTTTGGCTCAAACCTGCTGCAGTTAAGACACTCACTCACACATAGGCACAGCTCAGATGACATGCCTTGTTTGGCATATGTCGTAGAGGTGTATGTTTACAGGACATCTGGGCTTCTACTGAAACTTGACTTCCTTTGAGTGTGCAAGTGTGCATGCATTCCAGTGTTTTCATCAGTCAATGGATTGGAAGTGGGAAAGAGAAATTTGACTACAGTTTTCATTGTCACCCAATTCCTGTGATTATTGTCTATGTATAAACATGACTTACCCACATAGCATAAAAACATTGCTAAGTCCCAGTGGCATCCAGCTATTAAAATAGTTTCGGTTTGATTCTCTGGGGATTTCAGTCTCCACCCTAATTAAATGGAAGTGAAGATAGCTTTGTATTTAGTGTTGCAACGCATTGAAAAATAACACTTAAAAATATAACACTTAAAAATATAGTCTAGTATAGTATAGTATAGGCACATTTGGTCAATAATCTGCAAATAAATGCTGTTAACAGTCTTTACAGGAACTATTTCTTTGGTAAAGTTAGATTCAGTGAAAGAAAAGAAGTAGAATAGACATCTGTCCAGAGTGATGGGTTTCTGTGAAGGTTGTTGAGTTGCGTTTTTGTCATTTGAAAATGCAGGGAGGACCACAAATAAAACACTGACCTAACTATCTGTATGTTGCGAGATACCAGTAGAGGTAAAGGAGAAAATCTGTTGGTTTGTACTTTGGCTGAAGTGACTAAAGTAAAAGATGTTTATATATAGGAAGGAAGTTGCATTACAGGAAATGGGTAATAGTTGAGACCAGTAGCACAACCTTTGTGTTGTGAAGTAGCATCTACGCAAATCCGTGTTTGTTGGTTTTAGTAGGATAAGTACTGACGCCAGATGGTTAATTGTCCCGCTGCTGACTGCAGCACAAATACTGATGCGTTACTAGCATCGTCATACTCTCTCTTCTCTGCCTCCAGTATAAGGGACAGGCTAATCTGCATGTCTTTGAGGACTGGTGTGGCAGCTCTACAGCTGGTCTCCGCAAGAACTTGCACTACCCGCTGTACCCCCATGTGAGTCAAACCCCAGCAATTCATTTCATATTTAATAATATACAAATACATAATTTGAGAGATTAATTTATTTGCCTACATGCTGAGAATTAGATGACAAGATTGATGACTACTCATGCTACCTAGCTACTAGCAGAGTAGTGATTTTTTTCACATAATTCAGTAAGATAGCAAATGTCAAACTATTCCTTTAATTCACAATTTACTCACAATTTACTCTTGTTGAATGTACATCATTCCAAAATGTCTATTATTATTATAATCTATTATTTATTCATCATTGTTCATCGTTATTCATTAGTCATAAATAGTCACAATTCACGATATAATATTTAGAAATTTGGAAAAGTACTCAGGTTTTCAGCAGAAACAATTGATGTCTGTAATGCTCATGTTTTGCTGTATGTTCATTTGTGGTTATCTGATTAGCAGCTGAACATTTTCTTATCTGTGTTTTCACTGGAAGCCAACTTTATCATAGGTTATCATAATAACCTATAACTGTTCAATGCCTACATGTTTAAAAAAAATCTGCTGACTGAAATGCAATTCTTAATTTTATGTGGTAAGGACATTGCATTGCTGCACAGTCATTTCCACTCAGAGGCACATACTACATCTGCATGCTAGATCCTCATGTCCCTGGACGGAAAGTGTAGTTTCATTTTGAGTAAACATCCTGGCTCAATGTCTGCTTCCATTTTTCTTGCTCTTTCAGTCCAGGACTACAGTGCAGAAGCTGGCTGTGTCTCCTCAATGGACCAACTATGGGCTCAGGATTTTTGGTTATCTACATCCTTACTCTGAAGGTACAACAAGTACTTATTATTTCACTTTTCCCTGTTTGATGGTGCACTGATTATTTCTTTCTCAATCAATCCCTTTATCTCCTTTTTGTCTCTCTGGTTTCTCAGGAGAGTTTTTGTTTGCCTTGAGCTCTGATGACAACTCTGAATTCTGGCTTAGCACAGATGACTCTCCCCTCAACTTGCAGTTGCTGGCCTGGGTCGGAAAGGTATTAATATCTGTACTCTGTACTTCACAAGAATCAGGGGTTGAGGGGTAACTTCTTCATTGTTGTCACTACAGTATTTGTTTGCATGTGAGTTGTTCCTTTTTTATAGACTGGCACAGAATGGACAGCCCCAGGGGAATTTGAGAAGTATGCCAGTCAGACTTCTAGACCGGTCAGGTGAGTTGTCACCAGACTAGACTTTTTTGTTAATCAATCACTGAGGTCTTCAGTGCAAGTGGAAAATTCCCCCCTTGCCTGGCTGACAAAACTTAGTTGTTAAAGTATAATTTGAAAAAAAAAAATCTCCTTAGGAATTATTTATCACTCAAAAACGTATTTACTTCATTGGGACTCAATCAGTTGTAATTAACAGTAGCATCTCCCACAGGCAACATAAATAGGGACCTACTGTATGCTGCAGGCCATTCCCCACACTCTCCCTGTTTACTGACAGCCTCTCTGCCACTACTACACTTAAAAATAAATGGAAAAAGTCCATAAATAAATCTTTAAAAAAATAAATTCAGATTGTCCCATGTAATTTATGACATCACGCTTTTCCACTTGAGGCTTTTCCACTTTAAACCAGCACAGACAAGACAACACAAACAGAAATCTCTCAATTGTAGTAACTAAAACTGTTGACCCCCATTACTCATAGTAAAAAGCTGATGGATAAAATGCATGTCCACTGCCTCTAACTATGTTTGTAAATAATCTAAACAGAAAATATCTGAATAGAAAGACATTGTTGAGTTATATTACAACAAATGTAGGACTCTGCATTTTTAAGAGCTTGGTCAACACTAGAGGCTGGAATTCACAGTCTCTGCTACACTATTTATGAACCCATAGTGTTTCATAAGTCTCTTGCAAGTCCCCTACCTTTATGGATGTGCATTACTAGTGCTCCCTCAACCACATCAAACGATCAAACAATTGTCTAGACATAAGCATCTGTAGTTTCATAACCCAAGTATAACCATTTCTTTGTAAACATGCATTTACTCTTCTGGGAATCCAGTGCAGAATTGCTGACATGGTAAAATCTTTACATCACTGTTATAACACAACACGGAAACAGTTACACCCCTGCGGTGAGCTATTTTGTACCACTTTTACTAGCATGATGGAAAGCTTTGTCACTCAGTGTGGGAGTCATTTATTAGCGTTTTGCAGGAAATTAAGTTGACTTCACAATCAAGACCAGTTTGTTGAGTTGAGAGCAGGCAGAAAGTGTAAACATTAATAATCGTCATCAATGTTAATTTTATGTACATACTCGGATATCAGCAAAAGCAGTACAATATTTGTACAGTAAAAGTAAATAAAAGTAAGGCAAATACAGATCAGGCAATATATGGGTTGAAATTTACACCTTATAGGTCTTATGTTGCTTGTAGTATCAGTTTCAGCTTGTTTGGATGAGCAAACATGTTCAGAAATATATCCTAAAGACTGCAGCAGACATTTTAAATATGTATTATATCTGTTAAATCAGCCTCAACCCAAACCCTAACCCCTAGCCCAAAAGCAGCAGCCAGACACCAGTACACAGACTTTTGGAGCCAAGGTTAAGTTAGTTTTATATGAATATGATATAGTACTAAATATGAACTTTTACTGTCTGACAGGCTCTCTACTCAGAGGAGGTACTTTTTTGAAGTTATCCACAAGCAGAATGACAGAGGGACTGACCATGTCGAGGTGGCAGTAAGTAGTTATACTCAGTACAGTCATTAAAAATGTCCTCTCCCTCTTTCCTTGTCCAACTCTTATATCAGGTTTGTGCTCATTTTATTTGTAATGTAAATACTGAAGTGGAAGACAAACAGCTCTTTGTGTTTTCTTTTCCACACAGTGGCAGCTCCTGGACCAAGGCTTTAGTTTAATGGTTATTGAATCTAAGTACATCTCCCTCTATGTTAGTAAGTACATAACCCCCCCACACATCATTCCTGCTGCCTGAAAAAAAAAAAACATTACTTGGTGAATTTTGTATTAGAGTGCAGAGCTCATGGAAAATCTCTATCACACAGCGTCTCATAATCTGCTGTTGTATCTGTCTTTATTATTCTGCAAGGATACTCAAAACTGCATTTCAAAGTTAGTGGTTTTGTTGCACAGTAAGTGCAGAGCAGTTTTCTTACTCTGATGCTTTGCTTTATCCCGCAGATGAGTCTGCCTTTTTAATGAGTGATGTTGCCCATATACCACAGACAGCTGCCAGCCACCAACGCACTCCCTCAAAAGAGCACTATGCCGCAGCAGACATGCTGAGGGAAGACCCACGAGATACACTGTACCAAGGTGAGAGATCTCTCTCACTTGCTCTGTTTTTCGGCCACATGGCAAAGAAATTAGCCCACTGTTTCCAACCATCCCTGATGCAAGTATTGTGTAACCTGTTTCCTCCTGAACAAAGTAATCTCATTTTAGATCTTTGTGCTGTGTTTGTTCATAGTGCCTTTGATAAACAGCAAGTTCCTGCACGGTGTTCTGCCTGACTGCTCATACAAACCCAGCTATACAATCAAAGACTTTCCTCTGCTTCGCTACCAAGGACTTCAGTTTGTATGCATTTGTATAGTTCATTTTATTATTAATATGACATTTCTACCACTTGAGTTTCAACTTCTTTAGAGTATAACATAAAAAAGGTACTGAATACAGCCTTGGATTTAAAGACTCATGTTTTTGCAATTTTCACTGAGAAAATATTTTTTATTGTTTATGTTGCCTAGAGCAATAAGGGAAGCTTTCCCCATCTTTTATGATCCTCTATTATTTTGTTCCTCAACTTGCTCGTGTTGTGTTTAGTTATTTAAGGAATCTAAATTGCGCCACCATACTTACAACTGAAAGCGTATTTAGTAGCAAGGCATTTGAATTCTTTCAGTTGAATTGTGCAACCTGCATTTCTAAAATCTCATGACTTGATTTTTTTCAT
>JANJYP010006842.1:0-10195 GCA_024605115.1 Rastrelliger brachysoma | reverse complement strand
AAAAAAAAAAAAAAGTTGAAATAACAGGAGGAAACACTGCCGACATTCTGTCCCTCCCCTTGCAAACTGATAAATGCATGCTCCTCTTCCATGCCCCGGGTGACCATTTATAACATTTTGATTATTTATTTATTTCCCACTCCCTCCACCCCCCATTTAAAAATCTGCATAATCATTTTGGCTATAGGTCATATGCGAACAAAAATTGAGGGGTTGAGGGGGCGTGGGGGTGGGGTGGGGTGGGGGGGTGCTCAGAATAGCATACATTATTCATGATTTTGCAGGATACAGCCTGTGTGCCAGAGGTTTACAAGATATGTGAGTGAGATTTACCAAATTCATCCTTTTCTTTATCGCACAAAAGCTTCTTGGGCTGGGGTGTACCTGGGGCGCCAGATAGTGCACAAAGTGTGTAATGAAGAAAATGGTAAAAAGATGAGGTAACCTAGATAAATAAATTGCTGTGGCCCGGGCCCCTCCACCCCCAATTTGAACAAGAACATTTGACTTTACAGCAAAATCTTCCTTTCTTATGTGAGGTGGATTTATTGCCTGTGGTAGCAAATAATAATAATAATAATAATAATAATAATAATAATAATAATAATAAGCAGCACTTGTTTTATCTTTAAATCTTTATGTTGGATATGTGACAAAATGCAAAGATGCACACAAGTGACAGACTACTGCATCATGTTATTACAGGTATGAAATGACTGGGGATGAGGTAAACTTTAATGGCAGCTATCAAAAAGCATGATGTCATCTGTGCTCTTAATATCGCAGTTGTCCTGACTCATTTTGCCACGTAATGGCAGGACGAGATGCTGTTTTTGTGTATGTGTGTGTGAGTGTGTGTGTGTGTGTGCGTGCGCGTGGATGGATGGATGGCGTGATAGGCGAGCCTCAGATCGGAGATAAATGACTTCATTAAAGTGTAAGTCTCAGAAAGCTGGAATGAGACACATCTCCCCTCTCTCTGTGCCACTGCAGATTATGAACTCTATAAATCAATACATTTCTGTAAGAAGATAATGTCCCCACCCTTTCGCCCCCCTCACCCGACCCACTCACCCAACCCTGTTACACCCCCAACCTCCAACAGTACGGCTGGACTTAGAGGTTAACGGTATACTAATGTTAGCATAGTGAGAGCATGTGTGGGGCTGGTAATGGAGACGTGATGACTATTGGGAGTGGTTCAGATTTAAAGACTAGTACTCAAGCTAAATGACATGCTTTTCATCATAAAACACACAAATGGGAGAAATCTCAAAAGAAACTAAGCATGACAGTTAAAAATATAGAAGCAGCCAAAAATCAAACATTAGCAATTGTAAGTAAACATGGAGTGCTGAGTGGGTGCAGTTCACAGGCATAACCATATGGAAGTGAAAAAACAAAAACAAAACATAGTTAACCCACAAAAAAGGCTCTTACAGGCAAGGCTAGATTAGTACTCCCAGGGGTCCCAATCCCACTCTGCAAATAATTCAGTCATGTTCCAAACTACTTTTCTTCATTTTGAACCTTTTTGAAAATGCTACCGATTTGTTTTTGGTGTTTAGTTACCACCAACACTGTTCATTTTCTTGCTAGTGTTTATTTCCTTTATTCTCTCAATAGTTAGGAATATGCTCTTTGCTAGTTGCTTATTCAGGAGTTTGGTGTTTGAGTTGTATTTAAAATTGAGCTAGAAATAGTCATGTTAATTAATGTAGAGTATGAACAGTATGTAAGTCTTAATACATGCAACACATTGAGCCACATGTACAGTAGGACTATTAGCAATACATGCAGATAGTAGCATAAGGAAATCCCATTGCTTGTTCAGAAATCTTTATATAATGTGTCATGTATCTCAAAACATCTCTTAAGTCAACATGTGCTTCTTCTCTCAAACATTGCTTCATTTAAATGTATTTAGCACCCCTCTCAGCACTTTTGACATTAATGAGCTGCCAT
Organism: Rastrelliger brachysoma; assembly: GCA_024605115.1. Taxonomy (NCBI): domain Eukaryota; kingdom Metazoa; phylum Chordata; class Actinopteri; order Scombriformes; family Scombridae; genus Rastrelliger; species Rastrelliger brachysoma. The sequence continues at coordinate 8,230 of JANJYP010006842.1, read as the reverse complement.
AGAACTGTCAGACAGGGAGGACATGCACCATGATTTTGTGAAGAGGAAAAAAAAAAAAAAGATACCCTTGCTTTTAAACTAAAGAGCTACACAACACCCTAAAGCGCTTTATTTCCCCCCTCCCCCTCGCCACAGCCACGGTGCCATTGCTGGACAAATATTTGAATCCAGCAGAGGTTTTTATAGTTTGTCATTTATGTTCCCTGCCACAAGGCCAGGTGTGTTGTAGAATTTTAGGACAACCACAAAAGTTTTATTAACATAGGGCTCCCACAAAATGCCTGACTGATTTTTCACATCACCACCTTGCTTGAGCCAAGAAAGTTTGAAAACTGCTTTAATAGACATTAATAGAAGGGGTGAGAATAAAAAAAGTGCAAGACTCTGCTCTGTTCCCTTTTAATGGAATATAGAGTAAGTACGTTCATACTAATGATGACATTCATTTAATGAATTCTAAGATTATGTGTTTAAAAAATTCAGAAGACAATTCATTGCTATTTTATGAGTGTTATGGTCATGAACACATTTTTTATTTACCCCTGAATAGTAGCTGTTCAGAGTATGACCCTGCAGCTCAGTTAAATTAATACTCAAGTGTATATCCTCAAATAGCAACAATGCATGACTGGGTTCAATCCAATTACAAATAAAGAGGCACTGATGGCAGAATGCACTTAACATGTTCAAGTCACAAGCATAGTAATAGTAATATAATGATGTATGGGACAACCTGATGTTTCCAGTCAGATACATGTAGTACACAGATCAACCAATTCTATGTTGAATAATTAAATATTTTGTAGCTTATATTATGTTAAATTCCCATAGAAATGTGTGTATCAAATGAGATACAGCAAGTATAGAAGCTCATTTATCTGCAAACTTTATTCAAAGTCAAGGTAAACTTTATTATCCCACAAGTGGGAAATTCATATGGTCTCCATTGTACACGCCTTTTTATACAGTAAAAACATGACACAAGACATGAAAAGATGATGCTAAGACAGAACAGACAAAAAAAACAACACAAAAACAAAGTATAAAAAAAGCATAAAAGACTAATTGAGTGCTCATTAGTTAAATAAACGCTTACGTTTTTAAATGTGTTATACAGTCTAATTACTGTCGGCACAAAGGACTTGCTATACCTTGTGGTCCTAATTTTCTTTTGCAGGATTCTGCCACTCAACCTGTTACTTCTTAGGAAGTTCAGGTGGAGAGGATGTTTTTTTTTTTTTTTTAGACTGAGGTCATTGTACAATTGAACTACAGAAGTCTTGTCCACTCCAATGATTTTACTGGCTGTTTTAACCATTTGTTGCAGTTTCTTCTGGTCTGTACATTTTACATATTATCATGTCCTGTAAAAAAAAGGTTTGAAGGTGGTGATATGAGTTCCATGCAGGACCTTAAAAAATAGAGGTATATTGCAGAAAATTTACAGTGTATCAAATATGATAGAAAACCAAACTCATGAGTGCAAAGTCTTATTTCATTTATTTTTTATTACTTATCTGAAGGTCCAATAAACTTTCAAAAAACTACAATTTTCAATTATTTGATGGTTCAGGCTTCACAGGGTTAATATACTGGGTAACTTTTATAACACACACACACACACATTCAAATTAAAGGGTAGGAAGGTGGAGCAGACAGACCGATGGTGTGTTCTAATGTCCATACTTCCTGTACTTACTATGCTTAGTTTGAGTACATAGGGCGTTCAGATTACGATTGTGGCGAAAAAAAAAGTGGACTGAAAGAACCCAGATGTTGCCCTCATATTGGTCACAGTATGGTGGGTGGAATGATGAACACTTTTTGCACTTAACAGCTGCCATCTTAACTGCGTAGTGGAAGAGTCGATCCTGAAAATTTTAAGAAAAATGGAGACCAAAACAACCAAAAGAGCTCCTGATCCCTACAAATGTAAGTTTTATCATTTTAGATATTAATGATCGCCTCTAAACAGTTATAAAGACATTTTGTTTGAAGGTAAAGATTGGCTCAAATGACATTAGCCACAGTGGCAGTTGCAATTTCTGGTAAGTGCACCATGGAGTATGCAATTTGGACACCACTTAACTGCTAAAATCTGCACATTTAGTAAGTGCGGATAGTGTGCGGTGTGTACGTGAACTCATGGAAGTATGGATATTGGAACATAGTGCAAGAGATGAAAAAGAAGAGGCTGAATTGGAGATGAAGGGGGCTTGACCAGTCATTGAGGTGAAGTAGAATAGGTCCATTTGCATGGTAGAGATGAACTGAAATATCATTTCTACATTATGTATACTTATGTTACATTACTGCTTTTATAAAAAGGCAGGAACACCAACAATATATTACAATTTTATAGAATTGTAGTGTTCTGATCTGGCTCTGGGAAGTAACATGAATGAAGGAAAGCTGAACTAGATGACACAAGAGTCTGCTGGCTGGGAAAGAAACTGAGGATATGAAGGAAGGGCCTTTTTGTAGGTTGCTCAGGTGTCGCTGATTGGACATTGGACATGACATGCATCAAGTACCCAGGATGTAACAAGTCAAAAATAAGTTAAAATAAGTTAGGCCACAAGTAGAAGTCCAAAGAAGAGCACGAAAAAAACAAAGGTAAAGAGCCCGTGGGCAGACAGTCACAATAAGAACTGCAGTACTGCGACTAATGCTAGAAGACAAACTATATTGATGTGCTGGTGGAGCATTATACAAACTAGGTGATTAGAGGAAATGAGGGACAGGTGTGCAGGCAGCTGGAGATCAGGGAGGTTGGGAACAACCGGAATAGGACAAATGTTGAGCGGGGAGGGAATAACGGGGAAGTTAGAATAGGCAGATGTAAGAAAATGAGAATATAAAGATGTTATTATGAGAGTCATGCTTCTAATGAGACAATGTTTCACCTCTGGAAGTTGGATGCATTCGTATTACTTCTTCATTTGATTAAATATTCAGTATGTCTAGTTTCTATTAAGGAGATCCAGGTAAAATGTAGGAGATGGGAACTTTACAGGAACATCTTCTCAACATTTGTGTCTCCATTGCAGAGTAGGATGTTGATAAGAACCATCAGACGCTGGAGGTTTGCTGTGTCACATCCCTCTCTGAGTATAAGACATTTATACATAGAGGCTGTATTGACTGCTGCCGCCAATTGAAGACAACGTTTGTTAAGAAACCAAACCATTTGGAAATAAGTCCAAAATTCAGCGAATAAGAGAATGTGTATATATATATGCCTATGATAATCAGCACCAAGTCAACCTCAAGGTCCACCCAGGAGTTTCTCAGATTCAGAAGGACTCATTTTGTCTCTGTAAAAGTTTTGTGAGATTGGACTTCAGGGGTGAGTTCCTGCTATGGAGACACATGCCAATGATCATAACCACAAGTTCCTATGCCAAAAAACTGTCCCAATGTACACATGCACCCCAAACTGAGCTGATATGTATTAGAATAATTTAATATTTTGACTGTTATTCAAACCTCACTTTCTGGAGATAGAACCAGATGTAGCTTCAGCAGGGTTAAAAAGATTCAGTATGACAGCTTGTGACAAATAATTGACAATAAATTATCAAAATGAACAAGACCCTTTCTCCATCATAACATGAATTGTATGTCTACTGTCCCCAATTTCATAACTCTTCTACACAACACATGACTTTAAGCTGAGGCCTCTTATCTGTAAAGTTTAAAGTTACAATTAACCCTAGTCCTAATCCTAATCTACAGAGGTTCAGTGATATGGAAATGTTGCTGTCATCATTTTTTTTTCAATTTAGCACCTGCAAATTTTAAATAAAGCTATAAAAGCGTTGTTTCTATTTCTCTAATGTTATATTCATGGATTATCTTAATGAACAACACACTAATCCTAATTTAAATTTTCTCCGTTCAATTATGAAGCATCTATGGAAATCTGTTATCTTGCAAAGTTTAATTCTCTCTTCCTTTTAATAATCTTAGTTTTCTTAATCTGTATTATTTGTATATGAATAAACTATTAAAACATAATAATAAATGTTTTTCCATCATATAAAAAAGGAGCGAACTCTTACTGCTTGTCATATCATTATACGTGATACAGTATTTGATAACAGGCAATTACTGGTCTGTTGTATTGGTAATCCTGCACACAGTATGAGTCTGAATCCAAGTTAAAAGGATTAGTGCATCATGCTTGTCACTCTCTACTTTTGTACTACGTAATGAAAAAAAAAAAACAAAGAAAGCCAAAAAAGACCAAAGTCCACATATATTGTAGATCATACATTTTACATCATTTTGCTATGTTGGCTCATCGTTTGCAGAATCTAAATTGACTTCACGAGGAAAAAAAAAAAAAAAAATCAATGGTCAGACTTTAAAAAAAAAAAACAGCAAACAAACAAACAAACAAAAAACTGAGTACATGTCCCCTTGAGATCTGAGTTCAGAATATAATTTGGCAAAAGCAAATTCATTTTAGTTACGCTGCACTCCAGACCCTGAAATCCCTACGTGGGAGCCAAACTTGGAGTCCTCCTTTACCCCCCCTTTCCTCTCCACTCCACTCCCCTCTCTGAACTCCATTCCTTCAGGCCTGCGGCGTGTGGCGAGCGCTTCACCCGTAGCTATCCGCTGATCGAACACAAACTTGTGTGTAATTGTATAGAGCTCCTCTCTCGACCTTCTCTGTCAGGAGAGAAATAGGGGCCATCATTCATCCTTGCCATTACCAGCCTGCCTGCCGTGAATAATGCAATTTGTATCCTCTATGGAGTGCATCCAGAACAACAGGCACTCCAATAAACAAACAGCAGATCGTGGTAGAAATCCACTTACGGGGGGAGGGCAGCCCGGCCAAAGCCACGGCCATTAGAAGCCCACTCAGGTCCCATCATTTCAGTCCGATAGATCTCTACCTTATCTGTTTTAGAGAAGCCCTATGATAATGAGTCTGCCAGCTTCGTTCTGCAGAAGTGCTGGATCACACACATAAAGCTGGGAAACACTGGGACACATACACACACTCACTCACACACACACAGGCACACACATAGAGACACACAGAGTCAGATGCTCAGTGGAGATTTGTGGTACCTGAATGTAGAGGTAAAGGTCAGGCTTTGACCTTTTGTGGGCACTAACAGCAGCTAGTCAGGACTGAAATGGATCAGTCAGGCAGAGGATGAAGTGTGTGTGTGTGTGTGTGTGTGTGTGTGTGTGTGTGTGTGTGTTTGATGGATGGGAACACAAAAGATATAAAAAGACCACAACGGTGGATGAAATGGGAGCACATGAGGTGTTTCTGCAGGCTGATGTCACACACTAATTCAACTTTTAATTAACTTCTTCAAATGTACGTTCATAGACTGACTTTTTATCTGATTTTTTTTCCCCACCTTGATCTTGTGTTCTCTTTGTTTCTTTTCATCTCGTTTTATACTTTGCTTTTTTAGTTTAGAGTCCAATTTGGGGTTTATTTTATCCTTTCAGTTCAGCTTTGGATCTCTGCTTTATGATAAATAATCAAGATTTGCATTGTAAACCTGGTTAAATGCAAACAATTAAAAAATGTGAGTCCCCTATAAACTCCAATTCTCATCAAAGCTCACACTACCATATTGAATCTTCATAATTATTGATTTTGTGTCTAAAATTTATTTTTTAGTCAGGGTGTATTGTGTTTTCAAGATGTATAAAACATCTGCCTTCTAAAGCACAAGGTATAAAAACAAAGCTTGACAATGAGTCAAATTGTCATTTATTTTTTCCACATGACAATTGACACAATTAACACATTATTAATTAATTACTTCAACATTTCTGTAAACTGACATGTGATTCAGTCTCTGGTTTAGGATGATGACATTCCAATTCTTAATCTACAAAGCTTTGACAAAACTGACGATAACAATTTGATTCTGGTCTTATTTACATGTCATACCTTCACATCTCTGCTCATTTTATATCCTCCACTCTTCTGTCTGCTATCAAATGAAGACAAAAAAAAAGAATTAGGAACACATATTGGGATGCATTTGAAAAGGAAGACCAAACCTGATCATCCTTTATAGTACAGTCAGTGGGCTGACTACTACTAGAGACAATTTCAAGTACATGGTTGAGGCACATGACACAACCTGTCCATCACTAGAGACCACTACGCTGGGGGCAAAACCATCTCTCCATAAGTAAACACATCACAGGACATTTAAACACTCAAGAACATAGGCATGCCACACGCTATTTTATTCAGAAGAAGCTAGGCTAATAAGCTAGCATCACTATTTCTAGCTAAAGTAAACACAAGTCAAACAACAAGTTCCTAAATAAGGGGGTAGCAAAAAGCAGATTCCTTGGGCTTAAGAGGTTAACTGAGGAAAAATTGTGATTCAAAAGAGTTAGATGTAAGTCCCCTTTTTAATCTTGGCTGGTAAACTGATCAGTGTGTTACTGCATCTCATTCCTTTTAAAAGGCTTGTATGTTGACCGTTTGTTAGGATCACGGTCGATTTACCATAACCCTTGAAGTCTCAACTGTCATCCCTCTACTACCAACCCATTCACTACTGCTGCGAGAAATCGTTAACCTCATAGCATATCTAACTTATTTTTTCAGCTTTTCATATGCAATTATGGAGGGTGATGCAGCAGTGTTAGAAAAGTAGTTATGCCAATATCACAATTTGACCCAAAAAATGAGTTGGGCAAATATGCTATGAAGCTAACGATATCTAAAGTTGATAGCACAAATATTCACATTGTATACAAGGGATGGAGGAGATCATTAGAGCTCATAGGAACCACGTTGATGAAACATTACAGTAATGTCGAAGATGTTTTAATAGTGCTCTGACGTTTGTGATTTATTGATATAGTCTATTGATTGTTCAACATCAGTCACAGAAAGTCATCAGTATGTTTTTTGTGGCAACAGATCAAGCTGTGATGAAACATTCTGGTGAGGAAAACAAAAAAAAACAAATAAGTTTTTTTTTTCATTTTTAACATTATGGTGAATTGAATCTTCCCCACAGTGCTACATGCTGTGTTTGCCTTTCACCACAGCTGTTTATACACAGGCAAACAGATTGACTGTAACAATTTATCAGAGAAAATGTCATACATGTGATGATTATGAACTCAAATCTCAACTTTTTTTGAGGCCATTATTTATAAGAAGGTTGCTCTCTTGATTTTCACAGTATGCTTATTAAGGGGTTTGGATTTGTCTCTGTAGCATAAATGGTTAAACATCATGAAATATCCTTCGCTACTCACCACCCTACTCAGAATTTTTGCCATTTGTGTTGGAGGGCTACAAAAATCGTTTATGTTTATCAGTGGTAACCAAATTTGACCCTGCAGCAAACATAACTGGCACCCTGATGAGAAATTTGAATTTATATCTTTCACATAATTTTTTTTCTTCGACCTACTGTTGTTAAAAAAATCAAACACAATATTCATGTAAATGCTGGAAAGAGAGTAATAAAAACAATGGATGCAGCATATTATTTGAACAGTAAATGGTGCTGATGAACTAAGATGTCAGATGAAAATTAATGTGTGTTCATGTTCCACAACTGTGGCCTATGCGACCTTAACAGATTGGTCATTGTTCATGGTTCGCATCATAAATTGTGGCCTGAGTTTGCTCATCCTGGGAAATTTTGAATTAGGAAATCAAAGNAGATGTCAGATGAAAATTAATGTGTGTTCATGTTCCACAACTTTGGCCTATGCGACCTTAACAGATTGGTCATTGTTCATGGTTCGCATCATAAATTGTGGCCTGAGTTTGCTCATCCTGGGAAATTTTGAATTAGGAAATCAAAGTTTTTTTGCATTGCTCTAAAATTCTTGAATATACTCCTCCTACAAGCATAAAGATATGACACCCATTTGCAGCTCTTAGTGTTTTACATTTCTTTGCTCATAACTGCCAACATTCCCATGCATCCACAGCTTGGTTTAACAGCCTACATCATGTGAAGATGAAGACATCAATTCTTTTAAGTAGCTGGCAATGATGCACAAANGCCTACATCATGTGAAGATGAAGACATCAATTCTTTTAAGTAACTGGCAATGATGCACAAAACCCCTCTTGTCTATTTGAAACAGGTTTCAAAAGCATGTCCCATCTTATTTTAACTGAATAATATTACGATTATGACCAAACCTGAAGCTTCTTGCAATGTTCTATTTTCAAGGACTTGCTCACATGTTGAATCAG
>JANJYP010006834.1:0-10907 GCA_024605115.1 Rastrelliger brachysoma | reverse complement strand
AATCTAGAATATTGTACTTTTCACTATTTACTGATATTTTAAAAAGAAATAAATGATGAACCAAGAAAATTACCAACAGATTATTCAATAATAAAATAATGTTGAAAAATAATCTCAACAACCGTGGTTCAATTAAAAAAAATAAGAATAACAAAGAAAATAACAAATTATTTCATTATTTTGTAATTTGCATGTATGACACATGGTGTCACAGGTTGCTTAGGAAAAATCTATCCCTAGTATTAAATTAGTGTGCAAACAGATCAATTACCTATTCCACAAACACATCTCCTATGTCTTTCACAGAAAGCAGGTGTCTGTGAGTTTGTTCCTCAGCCCCTGCTGGGAGATGCATGGTGGGACCACTGCAGCTCTAAGTGCAATCTTAGCGGGGAGCTACATGGCCAGAATATTGTATGGCTTAAAACATCATGACAACATGAAGTGCTTTTCAAACTTGATTGCATTTAGCTGTCAAGATAGTTTTACTGTGATCAGGTTACAGCAGTGTGTCTTCCTTATTTAGTTACAGAGAATATGAATAATTGTACAGGGCCTCTGGCATTAAAATGATTATTTCACCACTGCTAACCTGTGCAGTCACAGCAGGCCTTTCCTAATAAAGAAATGCTGAATGTTGTTCTCCAAATTGGGTGGTAGAATCAGTGACTCTAATCCTAGCTTTCATGAATATAATACACTTCTCCGCAGATGTTTGTTTTTCAACAGAAGATGTCACAAGATTGGATAAGTTTGCACAACCATTTTTTCCAATGGTAAATATCTAAAATTTAGTGCTTATTTTTGAAAAAACTTACATCAAAAATACTAAAATGCTTTCAATGTGATACCTAATTGTACTGTATGATTTGAGGTTTTTAGTGTATTTAAAATAGCTGTTTTTGCCGGTTACATTTTGACATTATACATAATACAAAGTCTGAAAAATCCTGTAGTAAAATTCTGAAAAATTTACCAGAGTAACTGCCCAGTCTTGGGGCATGGTTGTCGGCACCATCATAGAAATCCAAAGAGTCCCAGTTATGTTCAGTGGCAAAACTCACAACTTGTATCTGGAGGGACAGAAAGTAAGATAGTAAGTAATGAAGTGACATGTTTTTTTTTTTTTTTTTGTTTTCTTTAATTTACTGCTGATGGACAGATGAGCTTATTCTGTAAACAAAGTAATAAAGGTTGCAAAATACATGCTTTCTTAACTGACACTTTTAATTAAGTGTCAGGCAACTGAAAAATTGAGATGTGAAGAAGTGGCGTGTTACTAAAACTGATTATTAAACTGATGAAAAACTTAATTTTCTGTATTGTTTGCCAAAGATTTCCAAAAAAACATTTTGTGTCAGAGGTATCTTTGTCTTTGCATTTGTCCGTGAGAGCGCTTTAGCTTGACGCAATCAGGCATTATCTCTCACATTTAGATCCTATCTAGTTATCTCTGGATGGTCCCTCTTTCACAAACCATCCATCCATTCATCCTTCTAATAATATCTTATCTTCTCCGACATCCTGCCTGCTCAGCTTTTAAGCCAATGATACATAGGTCAGCCAGGAAGCAGCGTGCAATGAGTGCTACCTGTATTCCAGCTCCTTCTGGGACAGACACCTTCCACACACAGTTCTGGTTGTTGTCGTAAGGCTCTGGATACCCTGGTGACAGGATGGTCCCACGACGAGAGGTCAATACTCCCCCACAGGGAACTGAGAGAGAAATAGAGTAGACACATAGAGCAGAAGAGTATATGTTAGTTGAGATCAGGATAAGGTGGGTTGTATAAACTCTCCTGATGTTTTAGCATAGGAAGGTGACACTGCTATCTGTGTTTGAGCTGTCTTTATTTGTCCATTAATATATTAATATGATAATGCATTTGCTTTCTGGACTCATACGTACATACCTATACAAGTTGGCAGGGTGTCATTCCACTGTGCCAAGTTGTCCGGTACACTCTCACAGCGTATGGCAGTGGAGCCATGCAGGACATAACCAGGGTTGCATTCAAACTGCACCAAGGAACCAACGGCAAAGTCATTGCCAAGACGTTTCCCAAAGCGTGGCTCAGGGACCGAACTACACTGTGTCGAGCTTGTCCGAGGTACAGCTGGTAAATGAAGTAAGATGATAAAATTATTAAAACACACCAGTGTCAGCAGATTATGAGTTTAACAGTGGTATTGTGTATAAACAATCCATCAATATAAAATATCAATGCTAACCCATAACACTTTTTTTGACACTCTACTATTGAGAGGAAAATATTACCATGAAGTAATCCAGCTAAACCCCAAAGGCTACTGTAAATCTGCTTTATTAATTTGAAAAATTGTTGATTCCTGATATGCAGATGTTACTGAAATACACTTCTCCTACTGCTATTAATCATAAAAGCAATCCTTTAACCATAAAGTGCTATTACCATTGACCTTGCCTTTTGGCTACTTTTAATTGGCTGACCTTGATAGACAAAGTGGAAGCCCTTAGCAGTTTCTGGTCCGACTGTCGTAAACTTGATGGTGATCTGGTTACCCGAACTCAGAGGAAGAGACTCACCTAGACACGGAGAGAAAGAGTGAGTTAGCGAGAAGGTAAAAATACAGAGAAAACATTACACATTATTATCATTATTAAAGCTCATTTGGGCTATCCATCCCTTTGCTCATGCATCACCTGATTTAACCATCCTTACCAGAGTGGGACCCAGACAGAGATGACAGCAGTGTATTTTGTTGAGTGGGCCCATCATAGATCTCTACCACATCATTTAGAGAGGTCTGGAACAACACAAATTGACCAAAGAGGACTGTAGACCAAAAAAGGGAAGAAAAGACAGATAAAGAGAGATGTTAACCTCACTTGAGTGGTGGCAAATCATTATTCTATGCTACTGTCTGCACCTGACCCTCAAATGATACAATTAACCTGTAATACCTCATATAAATTTTAATAAGCTGCAGTGTCCACGTCTACTTGAAGTCAACTATAGGCACAAAATTACACATCACAGTATTTAATAGTCAAAACATCACCTTGTCTTCATTGTGCACTAGACTAACCCAAGCATCTATCTGTTGGCTATGGTGAGTCAGTGTCAGCTAGTGGGAAATGTTAAATGTTCACTGAACCCTTCACTTTTATCAAAATATACCATATGGCAAGACAGTTCTGTCTCCTCTACTGCATTTCAAGCAGGTAGAGTGACTGGTACACTTTGTGACCTATTACACCTATGTCACAAGCACCGCAAACCCACAGACTCTGAAGGATGGCTTACATAGGCTTAAAATCAATCCTGTGTTTCCCAGCAGGAAGGAACATGAGACCTGGGCGATTAATTATATGCTATAGTAATTACATGCTAAACCCAGCAATCCCATGTAATAGCTGGATATTCTGCTCCTGAACTGCAAATTTTATAGTGTAGATGTAGAGGCAGGTAACATTAGAGGACCCTCTGGAGGCTTGGGGCCCCCATACTTGCTCAAACTAGCATAATTCTCTCTCTCTCTCTCTCTCGGACGATTATTGTGACTTTAAACCAATCATTAGTCACCTTAAGATGCAAATATGTGGCTGTAGTACTTGCAAATCTGCAGTACTTGGAAAATACACACACCCATCCATACACACATATCACCTCTCCATCTTTTCCTCCCTCTCCTCCTCTCTCTTAGGCCCCAAAGGCTGAAGTGTAAAGGATTAAATCTGAACGCAGCCAAGGATATTCGGCTATAAGAAGGTCACTGGTCACTTTGTACAAGGCTGTTTCTCTCTGTGGGAATTCTTTTTAAATATGATCCGCATTTTGCTAAAACATGGCTCTGGCTCTGACTCTGCTTTTATGTAAAAATCTAATTTTCATGTTAAAATAATGACAAGGAGCATGAGAGACTTTCACATTGTCACCGAATTGTTCCTGTGGGTGTGAAAGGGAATCTGACAAACCATCAAAAGAGTTTAATTATGTAAGGTAGGTGAATAAAAACTCTTCTATTGATGTCTTAGTATCCTTTCATAACTTCAGATGAGAATATGTATAGGAGTAGGTTGTTGTGTGTACATATAGAATGACAAAATTCTGCCAGTCAGCTAAAATAGGTAAAACCTCCAGCAGTGTACAGATTCTAGAGAAATCAGAGTGATTAAGGTTTCCATCATTCCTCGCAATGGTATCTGAAATCGAGCAGGGGGATGGGTTTGAAACAGCACAGATTTCAAGTAGGATGACATGCATACACCAACGTTTGCACACATATATTAAGCATCAACACACACAGGTAATAGCTTATGCACTTGAAGTTTCAAATGGATGTCTCTCACACAGAAATATACATATAAACACGCAAAGATAGACAAACATCATCACATCCATGTACATACAAGTGATCACAGCAGTGTTATGCCACACTAAGTTAACCCCTCAGCTTATTGGGGAGAGTGAGACCCCTCCGTACTGCAGTCATATACACCCTGAAGATCTGTTCAGTCACTCAGGTTGCAACATGTCCAACAAAGTTATAATCAAGCTCCTGGACGTGTTATCAAATGATTGAAAATGTTTCACTATTCATTTGAAAGGCTTCTACAGCTCTTGGCATTAGATGGAGAAACCTGGGCATCGTTCCCTGTGGAGCTGCCATGCCTCCTGATGAGATGCCTGAGTGGGTGTCCTCAACCACGACCTCGTGCAACAGGAGGTATTGCATCTCCATAGGGATAAATGCCAAGAGTTTTCCCCACCTGGTGTTAGAACTGAAGAAGCAATTTGTATGATTGCAGAAACATCATCAACCACTTAATAACCAGTTCTGTAGCAGGATTTCAAGCAGTTTTCAAAGCGAATAACCTTGAACTGCTATAAGGTTACAAATGACAGATACTTTTCATGAGAATGACAGCTGTTTAAAAATCTGAGCACGCTGCAAAGCTTAAGCTTTGTTTAACAAAACAATCTCTGTCTCCTGCTCTGTGTGGGAGGTTCAGGGAAGCGCTATGTATGCCTCATACAATATGTAGGCCAACCAAATGTTAGCTCCTCTCAGTCAAAATGTCTACATGAAGTTGACACTCCAAAAGCTGCTACACAGACATAATAAGACAGCAACCGTCAACAGCCTAAGAAAGCCGCTATTTATTCATAACACCACAGGGCATAATAGGACATTATATCCACCAATTACTGATTGTTTGTAAAAGCTTAAGCCAGCTCCATTGAGTCATGCTAATTTTCAGTCAGCCTATAATTTAACATGTGATATTAAGATGGCATATTAAACATATTAATGAAAATGTACACATCTTAATAATTGATACTCAATACAATCAGACAGATTCAAACAATCTCAACTCAAGGTGTAGAGAGCTTTCAACCACATATGTTGATGAGAACATGTCAAACTATCCAGAAGGAGGCAAAAATAAATGATAATACTTGACACTGACAGCATTTGTAGTTATAACAATGTTAAATGCAGATGTAAATTCAATTTAACTGTACATTTAACTCTGTCCTCTACAGAGTGTGAGATACATTTAATATAATACTACTGGTATATGTTAACATGAACAGTTCAAGATAAGGTTACTAGCAATACCAATGACCAGTGATTTCTTACTCACTATTTCTGCTAGAATCCTTCATGTTACCTGACATAACCAGAAGAGGTTCATATGTCCTCAAAATGACCCAAAGTTCCCATTAGAGCCTGACTAAATGAGAAGAATCCTCTACAATATTCATAAATTCACACTGCATCAATTATGTCTGGCTTAGGAACCACCGATCAAATGTAGCAAGATTAAAAAAAAAAAACTTGCCTCATCTTCAAATGCCACTTCAAAGATGAAACCCTGACCTGGAATCAAATAAATGGCTAGCGACTGTCTTTTAATCATGTATAATATTTCTACTGATTCTCACTATAGTTTATAAACACCAAAGGGGTCCTTCAGGGGCCTCCAGGGTATCCCCATTATAAATCAGACAAGTTTTAATGTCACTTTGTTTCACTGCGTAAAAGAACATTAAGAGCATGTCAAACAAAACATGTCAAAGAAAATTGTGATCACAGGTTTCATTCTTGAGTGTTGTCTCTTCACTTCAGAGCCCTTTGCACTTGCATTTAAAATCTTTTTTAAGAACATGGAATAAATTAACTTAATAATGACTGCTTTTACTGCAGTTTGCACTCTAACTAACCAATGCAGGTATATCATTCTATAAAATCAAATGATGTCTGTCATATCTTGTTGATTGCAACAGTAATGCGACATGTTTATTATAGAGTGTATATGAATAAACTTACCAAATTCTCTAGGTACAGATATGGAGTAGACACATGTGTGTCCAGAGGTGTAATTTCTGGGGAAGTTTGGAGATAAAACAGTCCCTTCTGATCCAGTAGAGCGACTTCCACAGGGAGCTGATGACAGAACATACACGTTTGCATACACACAAGGGCAGGCAGTGAAGTCACACAAATAATAACAGATTGTTCAAATACACCAATTTTATTGTTTGTATGTGTGCATAGATTCTTTCATCCAGTATGTGTGCATAGTGTATGCTACCTTGACAACTAGGCAATGCCCTGTTCCATCCAGGTCTGCCATCATCTCCCATACTGCAGGTTAAAGTAGAATAGCCCTGGAGAAAAAAAAAATACTGTAGAGAAAGCAACCAGCAAACCTCCAGTCCAACCAATGAGTCATCCAACCAACCAACAAACATGTCCTTGTTTGTTTTTATCATATTTAGTCATCCTGTGCTCTTTAGTCAAGTTTTAGTTGAATAAAACTCTGGGCATTTTACTCGCATTTTGCAATTAGTACAGACAATAAAACATTTTGAAAGCAATTATTGGGACCCAAAGTACAAAACAAACATATCTTTCTCTAAGAAATAAAAGTATTTATGTTAAAAAAAATTGAAAAGACTAGTGTCAGACCTTCAAACACTACCATTTCCTGAGGCTACTGTGCTACATTTCCCAATTGTTTTGTCTTCTTTTTTTGTTTTCATTTTTTTAAACTACACTTTAGTGTTGTCCTTTTTCATCAACAATTTTGCATGTTGATGTAGTCACAGTTAGTGTTTAATAAGGTTGGTGGAAACTGATAGTCTCATCAAATGGTCACTGATGAGCATTTATATTCATAGTTTTGATTAATACAATTAGAATTACAACCAGCAAACCAACCAGCCCCCCTTTCAAACACAAATCCAATTATTCAACCAATGAGCAAACAAACCACCCATCCATCCAACCAACCAACCACCCATCCAAAAAAACTAACCGGCCATCCAAATTTTATACCTGCAAAACATATCCGGCGTCACAGTAGAAGGTGACAGTAGAGCCAAGCTTGTAATCGGATCCCAACCTGGTCCCGTTCAGAACTACACCTGGGTCGAAACATGATTCCCTCAGCTTGGCTAAACAAAGAGAAAGAGATCAAATGAGTGAGAGCACGAGGCAAAGAAAAAAACAAGCACACATAAATAATATGGCAAATAATTAATAACTAAGTCCCTAGCTGTAATCAAATGAGGCAGACATTTTATTGGCCTTTTTAACAGTCTGTTTAGCTTAGCTTCTTTTGCCAAAGATGTAGCAAGAACGATAACTTCCCCAGGCTTTTTGTATGTTTAATGCACCTCATAAATTATGGCTTTGACCCCCCTCCAAAATGATTACCGGCCACCATATATCAATTTACAACTTAATTTCTGATTACATGAATTCAGTGTTGCCTCTTTTGTGTAAATGAATCAAACTCATCTCTCTTTTATATTACTTCAACAGACACCAATTCAACAGGGACTTTGGTGTGAGCAATATATATTTTTTTTCAGTATGATGCATGCTGACATCACTGTGCAAAATTAAATGCATGCCACTGGTGTTGTCGACATGTTGATTGAATGTTCAGGGATTGCACAGTAGTCTTCTTTGTAAAATGTGAAAGTTCAATATTGCTAAACAAATTTTGGGAGACATCCTCTCATCACAGAAAACATCTGAAACTTTCAATCATGTTAGCTGTGAAAAGTTGAAGTAATTTCCCAAGTTACCATGGCTATGAAAAAAGGATAAAACAGAAAACAGCCCCTAGTGTAATTATACCAAGCAGCATATATTAAAATCATGTTACAACAACAGACATTTGCAAAGTGGCTAAAAATACTCCCAGTTGTGTCTACTTTCTGTTTTTTCTGTTTTGTTTTCATCAAATAAGACATATATGCGTTGAGGCTATTTCCACGTGACATGTGGTTTAAGATCTAATTCATTAAAAAGTAAATGTAGAAAAATGACTAAACATGATTTATATTGTGAATATATTCAATAGTCATACTGTAGTGGAACTTGTCTGAACCGATAAGAAGTTCCTGAGCTGTAAAGATGTAATTATCCGTGCAAATGGAAAATCCGTGTTTTTTTGTATTGGCAGTGTAATTTTTATTTAAGCAGAATATTTTACCTTTGTATTCCAGGTGAAAGCCAGTGTAAGAAACAGATCCATCACTGCGGAATGCTAAATGCATGGTATTTGAACTGCTCTCTATCCGCTCTGGGAGTTTGCTGTCCTGGAAGCTACCAATTAGAGGACTGTTGCTATCTGGACCATCGTAGATATAAAGGAAGTCATAGTTTGGCTCGATGTTGAAACTAGAGATAGATGAAGAAAAAGGCAGATAGGAACAAGAGGTAAGGGAGAAAATGAGGGCAACAGGGGTACACAGGTTTAAAATTTTAGTACTGAGTGTCCACCAGGATGTTGGTGTTTTTGTTTTCCTTCTTTAATAATAGAAAGCATGTGCAGAAAGTCCCTAAGAGTGATGAGCACTTAGAAGATTTTCAGAGCATATTCAGAGCACTGAATGATGAAAGTTAGGATTTCCATTTTTAGAAAAAAGTGTTGCGGTCCCAAATGCTTTTTAAATGCCCACACAGTAAAAACAGTAGCCAGTTTTTTAAACTTCTGATTTACATGTTTGTTAAAAGACAATGCAAAAGAGGACCAGCAGTTACACGTTTTTTATTATATCATGTATGAAGTAATTATTATATTTGCATGGCCACTGCAGCTGAAGTAGTCTACACATTACCAGAATGTCAACCCATTTTTGTTAGTTCTTAAGCTTGTGGTCAATTGGTCAATTCTTTTTTCCATTTTGGGGGACTGTTCTAGGGACACCAATGACAATATCAGTTGATCCATTAATTTGTCCAGACTGGAAAGATTGCCATGGCATTTGGCAAAGACATTTATTACCACTGAAGAATTAATGGCAATTACTTTGACATCTCCAAAAGTAATAGAATACCTCTGAACTTTAATTCTAAAAGGCCAAATGGATAGATATTAGTTATATCGTCAAATATTGCAAACTGAGGTAGGACAGGGCCTTTGTCTATTGTCATTACACATTTCATTGTACTGTAACAGGAGTGCAGTAAAGAAAAAAAAAACATGCATTTATAAAGGCTTTAAAAAAATGAGAGGATACCTGATGAAGGCCAATGACAGGACAAAGTCAGAGTTGACAGCAATAAGCCAATCGCAGTCCTTGGAATGGGGGTAGGGATGTGGATAGTTAGGAGACAGGATAAATCCACTGGAGCCTGTCAGGTTTCCTCCACAAGGAGCTATGGTGGGAACACAGATAAATATACAATCATTCTAATAAAGTCTTACATAATTTACTTACTTTTATTTAGTGATTTTAAGTCACAGGATTTATGATCTGTATGTATATAGTAGCAAGTTCAGATCACTAACATCTATTTACACAGCTCTCCTATAAGTCACTCACAGGAGTGTCCTTGAGTAAGGTACTGAGCCCTAAACATATCCAGTTGTGTATGCAGAATGTCTGTTGAATGTTCCTATAAATATAAGGAAGCTGGGAATTTCACCTAGGCAGACAGGTGGGCTAGGTTGCCAGTAGTATCTGTTATCCACTTGTATACAGGTGATTTTGTCATCCCCCTGGAGCTCGTATCCTGGGTCACACTGAAAGGACACTGAATCCCCCGGCTCACGGCCATCTCCACTACGACTGCCGTTCATTGGTACCCCTGGGTCCCTGCAGGCTGTAGCTACTGAGCCTGGACACAGGAAAGAAGGGGCAGTGAGAAAGCAGGGAAATGGAGGCGAAAGAGAGGAGTGGAATTGTAAAAAGTTGTGTCACAACGGACATCCATTGCTATTAGGCTAATGCATTAACCCAGTGCACAACCCTATCTAAAAATATGACTAATACAAGTCACTGTTTACTATTCTGTCATGAAGTATCTGCTAAGATCATTTCTGGCCAATGAAATTTGTCTTTTTTGCAGGGTATTTATACAGACTGTTATTCAATCTTAAATATTAGAAATCTTGAATTTCAGATGTAGATCCACTAGAAATTATTCATTCTTATTCATTCTCTTGGAGACTCATTTGGCCTAATCTTTAATGCATATAAACGCACACAAAAGTTACATGTAAAATTCAATTGCATACCAAAATCATAAATACAACAGTAGCAAGTGAATTGTATAACTCCTATCCTTGTGTTAATGTTCATAGTTGTAGGTATTACTTACTAGAGAACTGAATAGCGAATCCTGACTTGCTGATGTAAAAATCAGTCTCAAACTGAACAGTGACAGTGTTCAGTGTAGAGTGGATTCCTTCAGGAAGTAGAGAACCACTGAGCTCTGCCAGTGACATTTCATTCTCAGGTGGCCCATCCCAAACCTTCAACATGTCATGGCTGGCTTCAGTGTCAAAAGCCAAGAACTGAAGACTATAATTAAAACAAAAAAGATACACAACAGCGTAAACATGATCTCTATATTAAATTAAAAATACATTTCCTAAATGTCTCTTCCAACCTGTT
>JANJYP010006833.1:0-16691 GCA_024605115.1 Rastrelliger brachysoma | reverse complement strand
AAAAAGGATCAAATATAATAATATAACTTCAAAATAAAATAAAAATATTAGCATGTATCAGACAACACATACACTGCTACTGATATTGCCAATATATCTGTGACAGGCCAACATAACAGCGGGGCTCTAGTGACGGTTGAGCAGTTCACTGCAGCAGCCGACGTCACCGCTGCTAATCTCTACAGAGAGCTGACGCAGACTAATGTCCTAAATAGCAGTGCTCTTTTTTAACATCAACATAACAAATGTCCATATTACAAATACAAATGTACATTTTCATACAATAAATATTAATCAAAGTAAAAAATATTTTAAATACATAAAAACTAGGAATTATCACAGTAGGATATGACATTATACTGCAAAACACCAAAGGAAATCAAGTATTTANATATGACATTATACTGCAAAACACCAAAGGAAATCAAGTATTATTATTACTTTAGTATGCTTTTATTGTTAAATTTTGACACTTTTTTTTTTTTGCTACAGTTTGTAACTGCAGGAAATAAGTGAGCTACAACAAAACAATATTCAGACATACTTTCTTAAATGAATTGGGTAGTGTGAAGTATGCCAAACATTTATGTTGTGTCAATTGTTTTACTATGTGATCAAATAACACAATCATGGTCTCATAGGGATCTAAGAATACAGCAAATCCTCACAGGTAAAATAAAGGGGTTCAGAGTGTTAGACTTTGAAAACCTCTGGAGGAGCATCTGTATTTTTGTTATTGAAGATCATTTTTAAATATCCTAAATAACTCCATACTGCCAAAGCCTATATTGGAATTAAGCCTACTATCAATTAAGAGTTAAAGACAAATTTATTGATACATTTAAAAAAAAAAAAAAAAAAAAAAGTGCTACCAATCAATTATATTTTGAAGTGAATAAACAACAAATAAAGAAACTATATATTTAAAGTGGAATATTATTATTTTTTTGTCCACCACCTATGTTGTTAGTGAATGCTCTTTTTTTTTTTTTTTTTTTTTTTAGCTTTTACCATTATTGTTTTTAGTTTTTGGGTGCTGAATGAAGCATATCTGTTAACCACTTGCATTTTATCAGCATTTGGCATGAGTTCATTTTGCATCCCTAATATATTTCTACTGCCCCTGTCCTCAAAACAAGCAGATCCCTTAAATCAAAATAAAAAAAACTGTCCTGTTGTTGAACCCAAGTGTTGTAATGTTGTTACATAAGACACTAAGGTGATGGTAGCAGCAAGGGACACAGTCCAGTAACATGTCTGCTCTTCGTCACAGCTCCGGTGCTCCTCTATGAGAAGAGATTTAACTCTCAACATCAGATTAAACATCTGTACAGTGTCGCTCAAAACATCCACAAAAATATTACTCAACTTTTTCTTTGAAGAGCGGGAACACATTTAACTGTCTTAACTTTCGAAATTATCAGCGACACCAAACAATACGAGCTTTTCTCCTCTACAAAAAAAGCTCACTCACTTTGGAAATATTTCTGCACCATTGTTGCACAAGGTTATTATAAATGACGTTATGTAAAGTGGGTCAGTTGCAAACTAACAACAAAAATATAATGAACAAATGGTGCTTTTCTCGTCAATAACAATCATCATGGCTGCCAGGCGTTGTCGGGTTTTATCTGTGCAGCAGGCCCCAATTTTTTGCACGAAACGAGTCGGTCCACATTTGAGGTGGACGGCTACGGTTCTGGACGGGACAGACCCAAATTAAGCGGTAACCTTGGATGCAACTGGTGACGGCTGTCCCATACACTCACCGAAACATGCAGTGTGATTTTTTTCTTCTAAAAGGACACTGATCCAGGAACGGTCCGTGTAGAAGACAGCGACATTTTTACTTCTTCTCTACTGTTGCTTCGGCGGGTTGCAAGTCAGCTCCCGCCGCAGGACCGTAATCCTTGTGCTTATTGGTCAACTGACACGTCAATCACACTAGAACTGGTTCCTCATTGGATATAATTTCTGTCAGTTGAGCCGAGGGGGCGGGATTTCCGACTCTTCACTAAATACAGTGAGATGAAGTCTGTGTGTCCTTTTATCCTCTATTAGAGGGTGTCGTAAATATTTTAAATAATAGAGCATAAAAGTATGGCAATGTAATAAAATTAAGCTTTTTAATATTTCTAGCATATCCTAATATAATTTGACATCTCTAAATAATAATTAGCACTCTATAATTAAAATGTATATATTTAAACATATATTTAATGTATTATTATTATTATTATTATTGTTATTATTATTATCATTATTATTATTAAATTTGATAGTTTTCACAATGAGCACATGTGTCTCCAAAAAAACAGTTAAGACCTAAAACTCACTCAAATCTTAAAGATAGACTAGGTGGTGTTAGTCAGATAATATCCTAGGCAAGGGTGTATGTTCCTGTGCTGCCTTATCGTTTGAGCAATCATTAACAAATTAATCTCAAAGTCTGGAGCAAAGATTAATTTTATTTGTTTTGATATATGTCATGCTGGCGAAATAATCAGTTGTCTCATTCATTGTGTGTTAAATAAAGGTCAAGGGTCACAGTGTATAACATTACAATATGTTTTCGGAGCCAAAAATATTGTGTTAAAAACATCACCTCTCTGTTAATGTAGACTGGAAGAGTCTGTGTTTGACAGCATGAGGGCTGAGAGTGATACTCCTCTCACCATAGCCTACTGCATCTTCCTGGTTTGTATTTTCAGATCATACAAATCCCAGTATAGCCTTTTGCAAACTTTAAAAAATCTTGATGCTACAATTTGTACATGAGAAGCTCCACCTCTACTGTATTAGTCTGTAAATACCATAAATCCCATCTTTAAAGTGAATTATCATAGCAAAAATCAAACAAAGACATAACAAAAACCTTTCTTGTGGGATAACGAATACACATTAAGGAACTGTGGCCATAGTGCACCACCTAGTGGTCCTTTTACAACATTGCATATTGGATTGGCGCAAAGTGATCTCACTGAATTCTCTCTCAAATAGCAGAGTATAGTATTTTAGTCTGGTGTGAATGTCAGTGAGTATTTGATGCAGCCCTTCATATATTGATTCAAACCTGCAGTGCAATAAAAGACAGCTGGCAGAACAACATTTCACTTATTTCATTTCAATTTATTTGGGTACAAATAAAAAAAATGTACAAAATAAAGCATAGAAAGTAGTAATTATTAAAACAACGTCAATGACAACAACATAAAAGAAAAGGCAACAGTTAAATAATTCATTAAAAATACAGCCAACTAATCAGGAGAAGCATCTTGTGGTCCTATACATCTACACAAATAAGTATGACATTTGACAGTCAAGTTTAGGTAAGAAAAGGCATAGACCTGGGGCATATGGGAATACAATGTTAAGTTTGAATCCAGTAGTGCACAACAATCGAGATGATCAAGTTTTTTCTGTTTAGTCACATATGTGTCACATGTGTCATTAAATTGGGAAAAAAAACCTCACTACAAGAGACATTGATGCTGAAACTTTTTGACAGTACACCATCGCTCATTATACAGATTTTACATAGCTTTTAGTTTTTTTATGCTTTGTCTTTTCCCGTGAGATTGGGCCCCATGGACACAATGACACCAAAGGGGAAATCCACCCTTCATTACAAGCACTTAACATTACCAAGCTGTATACACTCATAATGCACAAACAGTAGTACAGTGTTGCATTCATAATGAGCTTGACACCAGCCTGATTTGATGATGACACAAGTAATTCAGTACGACAGCAAGATAAAATGGGAACACTTGACAGAATAGAACACACACTGTACGTAATCTTTGGCGTCTGTAGGTCTCAGAGCCTATCAGCGCCATCGCTCAGTGTTGAAAACATAAGCACAGAGGAGACCTGTGTGGAGCAACCGTCTAGTACTGTCCCACAGTCTTGCCTAAGGTCAGTCACTGAGGGGTCAAGTGTTCATTTAATGGGCC
Organism: Rastrelliger brachysoma; assembly: GCA_024605115.1. Lineage (NCBI taxonomy): Eukaryota > Metazoa > Chordata > Actinopteri > Scombriformes > Scombridae > Rastrelliger > Rastrelliger brachysoma. The sequence goes on along the minus strand of JANJYP010006833.1, from coordinate 12,735 downwards.
TAGGGTGCTCTTCAGCGCTCCACTTAAGAGACAGCTCCCTTTCAGGATCAGCTGGTTTGAGTGTTAGTGCTGGTGTTGAGAGGAAATATGGGTAAGTACTCAGTGCCTGCGTGTGCGCTGGCCCCCGGTGCCTGTGGTGGTGATGTAGAGGAGGGGCTGAGGCTGTCGCAGCTGGGGCCCACGCTTCAGGTTATTCATGTGGGCTGCGGAGGACTCTGCATTTGAGCCTGTGGAAAGACAGTGAATAACAAAACAAAGTTGAGTGAAAATAAAAAGGTCATAACAGAGGAATGTTCTTTTATTTGTTATTCAGAGATGCACTGCTGAATAAAATTACAATGCATGAAAAAGATTTCGATAAGTGAAAATAAATAACATTTCAGATGCTGTGATAGCGGTGTACCTGTTTGCTGGCTGTTATGGGGTGCCCTGACTTTGGCAAGAGGAGGGACCCCTCTGTACTGGGGGCGAAGCATGGGGGCCTGGGGCTGACCGTTGATGTGGAGGTGGGGGTCTGATGTGCTGTCTAGAGGGCGGAACCTCTGAGCTGTGGTGGTCTTGGTTTGAGGCAGCTGCAAAAGAGAGAAATTAAATTATGGAGCTTCAGCCTCTCTAACATTTGAAAACATTTACTTTTCAAAGTGCTACTTGGTGCTGTTGTTAAATTGCACTATTGACACCTATTACTGGGAAAAAAGGGTTAAACATAACAATGATAGTTAGTATATTATGGTATCAATGTCTGATGACGAGCTAATAAAATTGTACGTACAGAAATAAGAAAACACTTACTGCTTGACCAGTAACCTCAAAAGAGCGTGAACGTCTCTTCCTGCGGCGAGCTTCAAAGTCAACTTCGCGGGGGGTTTGGTTTTTGGAGGCAACCTGGCGGTTACGTGGGCGTGTCCAGGTCGCATGCAGGCCGGGCCCCTCACCAGTGCTGCTGGACAGGTTATCGTCTGAGGTGGCGTGTCTGAGCTCAGGGCTAGGCTGCCGGCCTCGCCGCATTGGCAAACCTCTAGGAGGCGCCTCACTTAAAGACAGGCTGCTCTTTTGCTTCTTGGGGTCCAAAGGAGAGGGAGGTGGGGGCAACCGCAAGGCATCTAGCTCGAGGGCTTTGGAGCGCCTCCGGGCTGCCTTCACCACGATATTCTGGACCCCCTTTAGGATCTGTTGTCTCTCTGTAGGGACATGGAAATGTTTGTTATTTTACTGTATACACTGTCTTTACCAAGCAGAAAGATGGCAGGGAATACACAGACAGTGCTGTTCACTCATGTTGCTTCATCCACTCATACTGTACTGTCTCCTGGTTTGGACATCTTACCACTTCGTGACAAGGGGATATCAGCCCCTGCCTCGCTGCTCTCTGGTGATGAGTCCAAGTGGCTGCTGACGCTGTGGCTGAGATGGCTGTAGCTCAGAGAGCTCTCAGGAGCCAGCTGCTGCAGCTGCGGACAGGAGATGCAAAGTGCTACATTATGATTCAACATTCACTGCCGTTCCTTTCTTTTAGTTAAGGTCAGCTTGACTGCCATGTTAATCGATTCTGTTTCTCTCCAAATGTGTAAATGAAATTTTGATTGGGCCCTAACCCTAATACATATTGTCTTTGGGTCATATGTCTGATAGATTTGCATAGACATAATTTGATGGAGGTAATATTATTTAAAGTCAGGAACAAAAAGACAATTCTGCTGGTCTGCAAATTTTTGCTGAGGCAAAATGTCTGTGTGAGTTTTATTCAAATAGGAACCTTTAATGCTTGAAGTGAAAATCAACACCTGACTGGACTGAATTATCCACAGCGTGAGACAGCTCTCATGGAGAGCTATTCACATAAAATGAGCCAGGGAAAATTGCATTAAAATTGTCCTCACCTCTCTGTTGCCCTTTCCGTTGATGTGGATGGGAGGCGGGGTCATTACAGATGAGTTTTTTATCTGCCTGGCATGAGGACTGCTCTTAAAAACTTTGTTACTGTCCCTGACACGTGGAGAGAGAAAGAGAGACAGAGAACCTCAAATTAACTGATGTAAATGCACGGAGGTGAGTATGAACATATGAACAAGATGTCCTCTTACAGCTCAGGCTCAGGCAGAATGGGGGGCAACGTGTGTCTACGGATTTTGGGTTGGCCTCGTCTGTTGTCAGCACACATGTTGCGTATGCTCTCTTGGTCTGAGTCCATGTCCTGCATGTTGTCTCGACCATGGCCAGGCAGGGTGATCTTAGGTAGAGAGCCCTCCTGGAATTATCAGAAGCACAGCATTTAACAGGAAGTATTTGAGTTAGTATTCATCAAGGTGACTCAATTAACATTTCAGTTTCTTAATTTAAGTTATTTGTCATGTGGAGGTTACCTTAATGGTATGTCTTGTTGTCACCTTATCCAGGGCCATAGCTCTGTCCAGTTTCCTTTCATCAAGTTCCCTCATGTACATGTCATAGAGCTCCTGGAGATGGGGAGGCACTAGCAGACTGTGGTCTGGAACACATGCAGTAGATCATAAATTCAATGTGCCTCAAACAAAAGCTAGGTCTCTGCAAAGCACCTACAAAGAGGTTCCCAAATAATACATATTTAATAGAGGTTTAGCATGGGGTTAAAACAAATTTAATAGCCTCACCATCAATGAACTGCCGCTGCTGCTGTATGATCTCGTCACACAGGTGTCTGTGCTGCTCGAAACGCTGCACCACAAAGTTTTTGTGTCGGATGACGTTGTCCTTGAGCAGCGCGTGCGATTGCATCTCAGCATTCTCGATCTCCAGCTCATGAACCTTGCAGAGGAGGCCCAAGACCTCGCGCTGCTCCTCTGAGCTCACCCGCCGAGGCAGCAGCTCTTCCAAGCGCCGCGCCCGATCCCGAAGCTCCAGAAACCTGCGCTCAAGCAATGCCTTGAGGGTGAGAAGGAGAAGAGAAGCTGATCAGCTGGGAATGTGTTGAACCATTTTCCTGTTACTTTTAAAAAGTAGATAAAAAAAACTACCTTCTGTTTGTGGATCTTCTTCTGTTCAGTCATGAGTGTAACCAGGTTTTCTCTGGCTATCACCACCTCCTGGGTCTCAGTGCTGTCAGGGGGTGATTCCGGGGAGTCCGAGTCCTTCTCACTTTCATCCTTATTCACACTTTCCTTTCTCCTTTCAGCCCGCCATTTCCTCCTGCGCCTACTCCGCTCCTGCTCCCAGCTAAAAGAAAAAAAAACAAACTTTGTAACTGCCAGAAATAATTATATGTCATCGGGTTTGTAATTTACTGCTAGATCATAGTGATTAATTTTCTGTAGCCACATTTGAATATACACAGTTGAAGTTATTTTGGAATGATTCTATGCAGTAAGTTTAACTCATTATTAGGTCTGTTTTACCAGTGGAAATTAACTGAATGTAGGAGTCGGACTACGGTGGTAGAACTGCATATAGAGAATAATAATCCTTAACATTTTAGCTAGAACTAGATTCCTGAAGGTTACACAGGACATTTTTGCATAATACACATTTTACTCACACACACTCACATATGAGGGGGGACAAAGACATAAATCCTAAACACTTACTCTGCAATAGTTAGCAGATGCTTGGAGGTGTCGATCTGGATCTCCATGTTGCTGTTTTCCAGTTCCATCAGGCTCTTCCTGATCTCCATCTGTTGCCGGAACGCATCCAGCAGCTGCTCTCTCAAGTGATCCATCTCTGCTCGACTCTGATGGCTGGAGTGGGCCTGGACCTCCGCTGCGGGTGGGGAAGGATGATGAGCGGAGAGGACAGAATGAGATAAAAAATAAACAGTGATTGTGAAACACAAATATTACAAAATATCCCAATTTGGCAGATATTCTTCTTGTACTGCAGGAGGCAGTATGGACAAGGTTTTACCCTGGACATGGCGGATGTCAGCCCTGTCTGAGCTGAGTTGGCGGCTTGCCTGATCTGCAATCTTCTTTTTGAGCCGCTGGATCTCGCAGCGCAGATCTGAGATTATGTTGGTGTACTGAGCAATGTGGTATGTCACATTTATCAAGTTCTTTTTTACCTGAAGCAGAAAATGAGGAAAAAGACTAAGCAAAAAACTGAGCAAATACATAAATATTTACACAGCTTTCTCAGATTTCACACTGAAAGTTGGACTTTTAGTGAGCAACTGAACAGCTGAATTTAGCTCTTGAAATACTATTAGTTGGATCTGTTTGTTTGCCTGTCTTATAGGGGTGTGACAAAATATTGATACTATGATATATCACAATATTTCATTTTGAGAAACGTTATTGATACAGTGGTGTCAAATATCGAAATTTAAACAATAAACTTACAACCATTCTAAGCTGTTCTCACTACGAGTCTACCACTACTACTAGTCACTACTTCAAGTCTCCACATGATGGTGCTTAACATGAATAAGTTTGAATTTGTGAGTTTTTGTAAAACTATTTGATCCTGCTTGTTAAGCAAAACTGATGTGTCCAGGTTTACGGAGAGGTCTACAGAGAAGTTGATAATACTAGCTCTAAAATGTGTATTTTCTGCATTTAGTCATTTTTCTTGAGTCAATAAATTCTGAATTTCTTCAGTAACACAGATATCGCGATGTATCGTGAATGAAATTTCTTGCAATATATCTATTATCGCTTAATTGCTGTATTGTGATATTATTGTTATCGTGGGCAAAATATCTTGATAATATCGTATCGCAAGGTACCTGGTGATACCCAGCCCTACTGTCTTATAATCAGTAGAAATGGGATTAAACAATCTACTCACCCGTGTTCGAATACTTTTGGCACGGTCAGCATATGCCAGAGTGTTACGGGACTCCTCAAAAGCCACAGAAGCAGGGCTAATATGGGCTATCATGACTGTTCGGCTATTGCCACCCAATGAGTCCTGTCAGATCAAAGAAAAGACAAAAATCAGCAAAAAACAAAGAAAAAATCTGAGTGAAACACTAAGAATAATGTGGGCGTTGGTTGGTTGGTCATATATATTCATTGCTGTACCTTCAATAGACGAGTCAGCTTGCTGTCTCTATAGTTGACATACTTGTTTCCATTTTTGTCACTCAGAGCGTTGATACAGTTGCCCAAAGCCAGGAGGGAGCGATTGATGTGGGCACCTTCTTTCAAACGCTGACCCCTATTCTGAGTCTGTGAAAGACAGAAAGATAGATATGAGTGAGTAAACTATGAGGGGAAGTGAAATCCAAGGACTACTGTGTGTTTCTTTCAGAGTAATTGTAACATTTCAACTTTTGTCCAGTAGATGGCATTATCTCCTAACAGGTCTACCTTTGGTTCTACCAACACTTGGCTGAACTGGGTCAAGTTCAGCTTTTAGTCGCCTGTATGCACTCCTGTTTTTGAAGAGGCAGAGAAAATGTTCCCTGTAGTGTGAAGTTACAAACAACTGTCTGTTCCGCTCAATTTCTAGTGGAGGCCATACGTGCTGTGAACCTTTTTCAAACAGTCTCCATGGCAAATGAGTGCTTTCACTCAATGGTTGTTTGCATGTTGCATTTGTGGTGTGCAAGAATATGTCAGTGTGAACACAGGCAATGATAAGCCATTTAGCTGTGATATGGCAATGACAATGATATCACCAAGAAAAGTCAGCTGTCTCACAGTCTCACAATCATGGAAGGAATCATCATCTTAAATGTTCCTAGATTCCAACTTTTTCTTTCGTTTTTGTCATATTGGATACAATTCTTGTCAATATAGCAATTCCGTATGTGTTTTTCTTTTGCTACACAATGATTTCAATCACCATCATTAAATGAATATACCACTTTGGCCCATTAGCTCTTTGATCACCCTTTTCATTTGGCAGATCTTATGATCCAAAGTTGCTTGCCACAGTGCTTTGAAGATGCTTAGTGTCTGCACTTGGGCGATAAAATAGCCTATTTGCTGAAAGGTTGGTGTATTACTTTAATAAACTGCATACTGGGCCATAATGGCAGATATAAAGAGGCTTTTATTAAAGTCTCCTAAGGTTTATGGGAACCTCAGTCCTCTGGCCTGTTGTAAAAAGTCGCTGCCAAGCATCCCTAGTGAGCAGACTACAGTTAGAGGCTACTGGAGTGCAGACACACTCACATGGCAGACCCTTTTAGTTTGAGGCTACATGTGTACATACATTATCAAAGGGTTTGGAGTATACTGTATAATTGGTGCAGTGGCCTTTAAAATTGACTATGAAAGAAAACTTTACAGAAGTAACATAGATACATAATCACCTCTACCTACATAAGTTTTACTTTACTGATTATATATGCATCTTGACTATATATACACACTCACGCTACACACACCTGAGCTGCTCGTTCAGAGCCGGCAAGGTCAATCATGAAGAGGCGTGCAAAGCGGACCTCCTGCAGGACATCTCTGCAGCGGCTCTGCTGTTTGACGGCGACTTGCAGCACAGCGTGGGAGCGAGATGACGTCTGATTGGCGGCTGTCGGCTCCTGAGTACGCTGTTTGTTGCCCTTCATCAGCAGCTCCATGATCTAACAACACACAGGTAGATTTGTTTGATGTGTCTGCAGTTGTGCCAAATGAAATCAGTATGCTTTAATTAAAATAAATTAGAAGTCATGTAGTGCTGCATGTGGTAGCTTGTCTCACCTCTTGGGCATTAATAGTAGAGACTTCAGTGATGCCAGCAACCTGAATCACTCCCTTAGAGTCTTCTCTTAGATCCAAGAAGCCTGAGGATGGATTCAGCAGGTCACGGATCATCTCATTGTAGATCTAAATGATGTGGATAAAAAGGCAAAATCAATAACTAAGTACACCTGCAATGAAGATAAGACATCTTTTAAAGTCTAGACATAAATCAAGAGGAAAATGTTCATGGACAACACTCCATTCAGACTTCCACATGCACAAACCTGGTACAAAAACACCAAGTGCTATATTTTCAAGAACTTGTCATTTAGAAAGCTCAACTTGTTTGGTGGCGGGCTGACATCAAGCAAGCGTCAGTGTTCTGCTTTCACAGAAAGAAAATGTAGCTGCAGGTCTTCAGTCTCTACCAAAAATGCCTGCACCTACATAAAAGCCCAAGAAGTGATCACAGTTGGTTACAAGTGTGAATATAGTTTTTGTTCTGTCAAGCACACCTTGGTCAAAAAATCTGAAAAGGGGTATGCTTTTACTAAAACTGACAGTTGGATATTTTTTCCTGTTATTTTTTTCAACCCTTTACTGCATGTGAAGTTTTTTGTTGTTTTTAAAGAGCCCTCAGCCATGTTAGAAGCTCTGTAAGGCTGTACTTAGGCATCATAGTGCTTTGAGCTAACTGCTAACATCAGCATGCTACATTAACATGCTTGCAATGACAATGCTAAAATGCTCATGTTTCAGAATATTCAAAGTATAGTTGACGCTGATGGGAATTTCCATTAATTTTACAGGTAATAAACCAGAGTATTGGACAATTTAAACAATTGACCAGAAGATGGCATTAGATAAAAAGTATCTAAGGTACAAGGAAATATTAAAGTTCATCATGAGGTGAACATGAGATTGGACAACCTAAGTAAGGAGAAAACATAATCTGGGAACCATGAAAGTTTTCACAAAATTTTGCCCCTATCATCATTCCTTTCTCTTCCTTCAGAAATATACTGCAAACAATAATCATTAATCATTCCATATGTTTTAACTTCTCTGGATCAGCACTTTTTTAGCTTTTGACCTTTGTTGACCTGATATTTTAGCTTGGTTCAATGTGGTGGATTAACCGTTTCCATCCATAGTACCTCACTGTTAATGTAGCTAAAGATGTTTCTTCATCCACTATCCTACACGCGAGGAGAGCAAAGCAACGAAACTAGGATAAACACAAAAACAAAGAGGGGGAGCACTGTGTGCATGTAAGTGGTAAAGAATGAATGAAGGTGTATCTGCTGTGCATGTTTTTGTGTGTGTGCTTTTGAGATTGCGCACGTTGAAAGAGAGTGTGATTTAAAGAAGAAAGGAAGCTGATGTGTGCACATCGCTCAGTCAGGCTGTAAAATGGCGTTTAACCTCTTTGTGGTGAGGCAGCAGTGGCAACAGATTGCTCCCTGGAAACAGCAAACACACACGTCACACACACCCTTGTCAGGATTCATCCAGAGGAGTTCAGTACAGGTCAAAGAACATCCAGACTCCATGATCAGTGTTTTAATAGGCAAATTTTCACTTCCACCCATCCAGAGTGCTACCAAAGAGCTGAGCTTCAAAAGCAATGTCAATCACTGAACGTAATGATAGTGTTTGTCACTAAAAACACAAAATGTAATTTCAATGTCTAATGCAAACCTTCCACTCAATAGACAAATTTTACATAACAAGTGCTTGTATTGTGTCACCTCATTTTCTGTTGGAGGTTGAATGTTCTTTTTATATTTGCTCTATTTAAAAGCGGTTATATACATCATCTGTCTGTTTCTTTCTTTCTGTTTTATCCTGCTCTCCCTCTCTTCTCTTACAGTCATTTCCTTTTCTGACAGCCTGAACATTACTGAACAAATCTGACTCATTCTAGTTTATATTCATGCTCTCCATCTTCTCCAGAGCGGCTTTTGTGGAAAAGAAACTACAACGGACAAATTGTTCATTTCAAATCATGAAAAAAGAGATAGTGAATGAGGCACATCATTTCCAAGGTTCACATGATACAACACATGATGTATTTCTAAAAAAAAAAAAAACGACTAGCTACTTTATTATAAACCCATTGTGAAACTACACTATAATCGCAAACTGACCAATGTTGAATACTAAATCAACTCGGTGAGGTTCCGTTACTGCTATCAGAGTCAAATGAACCGACCATTGTATCCACTGCTATTAATGGCTTTGTCATTAAACACACAATCTGAGCTGTAGCTGCTTCTCAGTAATGAGGTGTGGAACTACAGCCAGACAGGCACACAGAGAGACCACCATCATGAACCTGGCTTCTCATGTGTAGTTCATCATCCAATGACAAAGGCAGAGATAATCCCTTAGCCAACTGGTCCACAGATCACTGCACACCAAAAACTACTGAGGGCTTCCGTGTAACAAAAGCTATCGGTTACTTACTGCGGTGTCATACAAAGTTTGTCCTCGGCCTTTAAAACTCATTTTGAGTCACGACCTGGTTAAGCTGTCACCTTATAATCTCCAGCAAGTCTTGAGTTGCTCATAAGGCTGCCATGATATGTTTTTGGAATAAAAAGTGAGAGAGTATATGTCAATTAGGGCTGTAAAGTTTTGCGTTGTTGTCATTTTAAGCCTGTGGTCTCTTGTTTGTTGAAGAAAACAAAAGAAATGAAAAGATGAGAGAGCCCAGGTAAAATGGATGAAATTACTGTTTTACTTTGCTGAGCAGCTTTTGGAGCCATCTGTCACCCCCACCTCTGCAGACAATACAGCACAGCTAAGGTGTTAAGTGGCCATCAACAAGGAGACGCTACTATAAAAAAAACTATAAAAACTACAGGTGTTAAATGGCTGAATATTACTTTTGACTTCTGAATTTGAGTTCTGTTTTCAAAATGTTTTTTTAGAGATGGTAACTTTCTGTCTTACATAACATTATGTTTTCACAGTGACATTTGTAAATGTTAAAAGCATTACATCATCATTGTTTTAACGAGGAGCGGCATGGCAAGTTTATTCATGTAGGACATTTGAACAGCAATGCAATTCAAAGTGCTTTACATTAGACATAAAAAGTATTAAGGCAGAATATACAATGCAAGTANATGCAATTCAAAATGCTTTACATTAGGCATAAAAAGTATTAAGGCAGANCACATGAATGGGAAGGTGTATCCAAACATTCAACTGGTGCTATAGAAGCCACATATTACAGTGTGGTCTGTGTCTGGGCTCCTCTGCAGGGCTGTGGATAAGGATGCCAACTCAGCTCCTTTCAGATGTGAAACAAATGCCAGGCTAAAGTAATGCAACACCAGTACTATCTACGTGCAATTGGCATCAGCTAACAACCTCAGATGTTATCAGTGTGAACAGATGACTGCATAAGAAGGAGTTTTAAGTGCGACGTTGACAGAAACAAAGATGGATGTCTGCAGTTCAGATGTGAAGAAATCAGATGGAATCTCCAAACTCTGAATGAGCAATCAAGGTAATGGCTTTAACATTTTGAGTCCCCCACAGCAGGGCAATTAGGAGATGTGTCACCACTGCTGCATTAACCAGATGATTCTGTGTGTTGTGAGAACAAAATAAACGTCTGCAGAAAAGTTCTTGAAACTGACCTCCAGATAGGACATCGAGACGCTATACAGCATGTCGTCACTGGTCTCCTCAATGGCACGGAACAAGTCGTTTAGGGTTCGGACATAGATGCCTGGCTCTTTGTCTGTCCCCAACATGGTGTACGTCTTCCCACAACCTGAAAACAGTGAACTAAACGTTTATAGCCCGCCACAATCAAATTACTGTCAGATCAGTTTAGAAGGGAGATGCATACAGTTGCTCAGAGGTACCATGAAACTTGGCGTATAATGTGAAAGAGAATTATCACCAACTATGCGGTTACCCCCAGCCATACAAAGCATTTTTGTCTTTCACCACACTGCTTTTACGTTTTAGTTTTTTCTTTCTCACTGCTGTCATTAGTGTCCTTTCCAGCTGCAGCCAGCAGCTGTTATCAGCAAAAAAAGCTTTAATGAAGCCACTTTACACCACCTGGCCAGCATCATATGGCAGACAAACGCATTTAGTAACTACTTGGTAAACACAGTGGAGCATTTAACTGCTAAAGAGCCAAATTCTTCCCTCAGGAGTTGGTGAAGACCATAGAGCTAAAAAAGAGGGACACTAACATTGGACAGAAACATGGCTTCAAATAAATGTAATTAAAAGACTGCTAGTTGTGTAGGCTAAATAAGCAAATGTTGGCTAACAAGCTCATCATTTCGACTTATAAGGTGATGTCAATTAATGCAGGTTTTAGCAAGTTTTTCACTCCAGTATATTGTGTGAATAAAGTGTAAACCAATTTATACCAAACTAAGTTATATACCAAACTAAACTAGCAACCAAAGCTAAGTGTTTACTATGTCCATGTCCTGAATGTTTAGGATGTGTTGCCTTAATCTGTCCTTGGCTAGCCTAACCATACTGTTACGCACACATGCAGAAAAACACTTAAACACACACAGACTCATACTAAAATCCCTGTGTTTGTTTGTCACAAGAGGAGACGAGAGCTGTAAATCTCAGAGACAGATGGACAGACAGAAGGCAGAAGAAGTCAGTGAGACAGAGAGACAGATGGGGAACTTAGATGGAGAAGGAGTGCTTGACTACTCTTTGATGATGTGGTCCTTTTCACTGGAAATGTGGGAGATAGATCATGACTCATTTTCTAATCAGATTTTCAGTGATGTTAAAACAAAAACACACAATAAGATATCTCACTCCTGAGAGTGTGCTGACCAGCTGACTCAAACTGAAGCCGACCACAGATTATGAGTGAGAAAGATAACACATGTAATTAGTATATAATACACACCTCCTGTCAGATAAAGGGCCAGGTTATCTATGTGGGTCTTGCGCAACACACAAACATACACACACAAACACACACAAAGACAAACCTGTGGGTCCGTAGGCAAACACAGTGGCATTGTAGCCTGATATGAGGCCCTCAATCAGCCCTTTGGTTGTAGCTCGGTACACCTCCTCCTGCAGAAGGAGAAGCAAATAAATTTAAAAGGGCTCAAGTGATAAACAAGCGCACATGAATAGTATTTAAATGCTGTGCCACATTTGTTAGGACTTCATTTAGTTTGCTACTTTTTGACTAACCTGACTGGCCGAGAAGTCAAACGCCACGTCAAACATGTAGGTCTTCTCCCGGGAGCGGTTGGCACGCAGGATGTCGTCTGGATCCTCCATGGGGTCCATAAGAACCACCATCTAATGATGGAGAGGAAAGCACAGAAGGAGGAAGGAGAGTCATTAGGATGAAAGCAAGAGTAGGTGGTGAGTTCAAGAGCCTCAGAAAATTGACGTCTGAGCGGCTCATTAAGTTGAAGATATGTCTCTTGTCAATCACAGTGGAATGTTCAGCTAATGAGTGTATGTGCCGATCCAGTGAGTCAAGATACAGCAACGGATGTCAGTTTGAAAATGGGGTGAGAGTAAATTAGCAAAAAGGTCTGTTTGAACGTCAGATATGAATTTCACAATCTCACTGGTGTTGGATGGATCCCAGATGGCAAAGTGATAACATCACAGGTGCACTGTTATCATTCGTAGTTTGTTTAGATTATTATTATTATTATTATTATGTGTGTTAAATCAGAGTTAAAAAAAAGAAAAGGAATAGAATGTCAGGTCTACTGTGCAGCTGTAGCATCAGCTGTCAGGGCTGGAAAAAAAAAATAATGCAGATGGCTGTGTGTCTGTTGCAGATGGCTGCAGATGTCTGTTCCTGCTGAAACATTTGGTGTAGGTTGTAAGCTTCTGGCAGAGAGATGCAGAGTTGCAACGGAGTCTGATGCGCATGGTATTCTGTGTATTTGGATCACAGTCACACACAGAGAAAAGGAAAATGACCGACAGCTGAAATGGATGTTGCATTTAAAGCAAGGAAAACAAAAAACATGTTCTTTTTTAGCCCCAGAAGTAAAACAAGTTGAGGAATATGTCAACATGAGCAAAGACAATGGAGTCAGTATTTTTTGTTCTCCTCTTTTCCACTGTTTCATTACAAATAATTGCC